>VXBJ01001361.1:1223519-1331036 GCA_013400055.1 Nycticryphes semicollaris | reverse complement strand
TATTATTTATAAACTTATTTGCAACTGATTCTGCTGTGCACAGATTTGGAAAAGCAATATGTCTTTTCCAGCCTGAGCTGGCTCAGATTGCAGAGTGGTAGATCTACCAAAATCTGCTGTCTCTTGATGCGCCAAAAACAAAAGGCTTGAGCATCCCACGTTCCAGTCAGAAACATGCATTTCATGTGCTGCAGTAGAGCCCTTGTCAACATACTGTCTGTTGTAAAAGAAAAGGGAGGAAAAAAATAAACAAGAAGCCCCACCAAAAATCCACTGGACTACCTGAAGTAACGCTGTCCTGAATTTTAAGCTTTCCACGCACTGTTTTCTCATAAACTGAAATTTATAAAGTCATTAATGCAGATACTATTCTGACTAATTCTTTAAAAATGGCTGAGCCCTTTGGCTTTATAGTATCCAGGTACAGATTGAGCTTATTTTGCTTGGGTTTGCATCGTTGGTGTATACTAATTTACATTTAAATTGTACTCCATGTGGAAAGAGGGGGAAGCACAGTGTGGCGCTTTCATGTGCCGCCTTCAGTCATGAGAGATACAGTTTCCATGCTGTGCCTTAAAAATCTCCCTCCTGCCCAGGGAGGAAATAGGTCGAACCTGCGCTCGGTTGTTTTTCAGCAGCAGCCTCCCTCTGTTTGCGCAGGGAGAAGGAAGAAGGTCGAGAGGGGAAACTAAATGAGATGGCAGCCGAAGCCTGCAATTGTGTGTACTCTACATGTATCTCTGTATGACCCAGCCATGGCTGGAAGGAAGCTAATCAGTTCATTTTCTATTCAGCACTGCCAGCAGGAGGGGTTCTTGTAGGGAACAAAGGTAATTTGTCCTTCACTTGATGCTCATTTTGATTGTTAAGAAAATGTGTGTATGCAATAGGATGGGAAGTATCACGCTGCTTGGTGGTGACCCCAGCTGAAAGCAGTGTGCCTTCAATCTGCCCAAAGGGATGCCTCAGCGAGGAAGTTCTAATATTTTTCCTAAAATATTTGTTGTGAACACAACAGATTCACAGTCGGAGAGTGAGGCTTCTCCTGTGAAACGGCCACGGCTACTGGATGACAGTAATGACAGGCCTGAAGAAACCAGTCGATCCAAACAGAAGAGTAGACGCCGATGCTTCCAGTGCCAAACAAAACTGGAGCTAGTACAGCAGGAACTGGGATCATGTCGCTGTGGTGAGTACTGTGTGTCAGTAGCGTCCGGCTTTCTAACGCAGCCCCGCTGGGATCCCTACCAGGCGTGGAAACACAGGGAGCGCTGGCAGCTTTTTTATCTTTCAAAGATACTTTAAACAGAAGCTATCGCTTCGACTGGTAGCAAAAAGTTATAATTAGTTCCTTTCTAATTTCCCCTTTTAAAACTTTGCCCTTGATGTACTGCCTTGTCTCAGGAGATCTCAGATGTTAATGAATTGAGCTTCAGAAGTCCCTGTAAGGCGGGAGAGCGTCATACCCACTTGACAGGAGTAGAAACACAAAGCACATCAGTAAATATGCAAAGATGACAAGGTTTTTACAGAGCTTAAAAGAACATAGATGAGCATCTACATTCTGCATTTTAAAATTACATTTGTTATTAGCTAAAACAAAAAAAAACCCAAAAACCAACCTGAAAATGTTTTCATTCTCAGAGTAAGTTGTTGGGGGGGGAAGACTGCTTGTTCGCCATACACACAGAATCATCCAACCTGGGTTTTTCAAAGCTGATGACACTGTTCAGCTAATTGAATTGAGGAGGACAATCTCATGCAGACAGCTAATTGGGGTTTCGTATTACATGCAAATAATCTTTCTGAAACAATAATTAATGTGACTGGATTCCACAGGAGCTGCTCTCACCTTCGTGGAACAATTGTGTTTCTAACTGGTTTAAATGTGCTCATCAGACCAAGTGATAATGCACATGGTAGTTTTACCTGCTAATTACTTTTTCATATGATCATGTATTGAAAGCTTACACTTGCACTCTCTGACCATGCTCGTATTGATACATTTGGAGAAGCTTGTGTAGTTACTTCACTGTATCTCAGCAGGGGGGTAATTTTCAAAGGATTGGGAAATAGATGATAGGTGCAATTCGCATTGCACCTCTGAAATGTAGAACATTGTATTGAAATGCTTTCTGAGCAGCAGTTGGGAAGGAAAGGATTGGCTGAGCTAGATACAGAGACTCAGTTATTGAATTCAGTATTGAAGACCTAATACCAAGTGAAGCAATAGAACGCTATAAAGATTCCACATTCTCCTTTGTTCTTTTCTTCAGCGTTTGTCTGTCTTCAGCCTTTAGAGTTTGGTGTTGTGTTGTGTTCTTTTGGACACGGGACAGGCTTTGTTTCAGATAGAGGAGCTGTGCCACACAACTACCATGCATTATCTGTGAGGCGGCCAAACAAGAAATTAAAAGCTGTAATGGTGAAATTCTTGTTACGGAAGTCATGTGTCTGGATACTTTGAAGTATCCTGTAAGATTTCTATCAAACTGAAGAAATTTGGCTCTATCAATGATGTGGTTTGGGGTAGCTCTTTCTCCTCAGCACGGTAGAAGCAGGAGTTTGTGCTCTTGGTCTGCTGCTGTCACAAATGAAATGACTGAGGCTGTTCACAGGTACCTGACTAAAATAGAAGAAACCTCCCTAATATTGACAGCACAAGATTTTGACACGTTTGGGGAGAATGGGAGGACAGATGACTTAGCGATTCTGCAAAGTTGGAGCTATGTAAGAGAAATAAAGTTGAAAGCAACTTTTAAAAAGTCCTTTCACTGATTAATAATGGTTTTAAAATTAAAAAATAAGACCTGCCTTTTCTCATAAACTGGATGACAAATACATCAAGTTGGTTCCTCTCAAGTTTTCCTGAAGTAGTTCCGCAATTCAACATTGTCAAAATATGAAAGTTGTAGGATTTTTTTTTTTGTTTCCACCAGATATATGTATAGCTTTATGGAAATAGTTCGGTTAAAGTTCATAAAACATGAATGTGGAACAAAAAAAATCTGAGTTCCTCAGCAATAATTGAGAAAATGGGAAATTTGTATTCCTGCATTGCATATTACATCCTATATAATTTAAAGAATATATAATAAACACGTTCCACCCATTAAGTAAGAGAAGTGGGAGGCAGGAGTCTATTGCTGTGTTTACAGCAGGGCTGAAAAGACTGGAGATCTTTGGTTTATTTGTGCAGCTTTAATGTTTCATTAATGCTGTGTTCGGTACCTGTGTTATCTATAACGAGATGCTCTGATGTGCTGTGCAAGTAGGCATACCCCACACTACTTACTTCTAACAGTAAGCAAACAAACCCTACTGCTGAGCAACACGGTCCATCCCAACTTCATGTCACCCAAACTGCTTTACCAATACTCAGCAGCGTGTAGGTTTTGTCATTTGTAAAGAAGCTGCCGTAGAAACCATTCTCACTAACTTTGCCCTAAAATCGTGTTGCTTTAATTCATGAATGACAAGCCAGATCAGAAATCTAGGGGAGGGGGTGATGGCAAATGGGACAGAATAAGGGCTTCTCATTCATGTAAAACGTTTTCTAAAGCCTTTGGTGATGAGGTTATCCTTTTTGTCATAACGCAGAGCATAGGAAGTGAGGTATGTTTAACTGGAAGTGCTAGAAATGTAATCAACCGGTGTAAAATACCCATGTACCTTCTGCAAAGGTAGTGGTCCAGGTAGAATGTTGTTTGATGTGGACTTTGGACCACCGCTATTCACTTCTTGGCCCCTTAATCCTTAATTGGAGCAATGGAAGGAAACGTGGAAAAAGCCTTAACTTTAAACATTTTTAAAAAATCAGAGAGTCAGAATCAATTAAAAAGGCAGACACAATCTTTAGAAGGACAAATGTGTGTGCTTGCTTGGATGTAAGGAAAAAATATTAGCCATATAAATATGATGTTGTTCCAAAACTGTGTCTGAAACACTGTTGTTAAAATCCAAATTAACTCTTTAAGACTCCACAGAACAGCGATTTCATCGTTTGCTGTTACTCATCTCCTTTTTTGCAGATGTGTCCTGGTACATTCCAGTGAGATTTTTAGTGAGACATAGTGGAAATGAAAACCTGTACATACTGGATAATGTTTTACTAGGGATATTAATCCAGCATAACTGGGAGTTGTTCAACAGAGCACACAGCCTTTCTAAAAGGGCAGAGAGAGTGGGCTGTTTCTTTACACCTAAGGCTTTATACCACATTCAAAGATCTTTGGGTGACTGCTGTATTGGCCCTACTGTCTCCTCTAAGAGCTGCCCAGAGAGAGGTGATGCTGCTGAGCTCGTTCCCTTGACACTGCGTGGAGTTTCAGACAGGTTTGACAGCACTGCAGGGCTTTGCCGTGAAGAAAAACATTTCATTACTGAGAAGGGAGTTCCAGTGAGGGTTCTTCAAATTCAAACACAACGTTTTTCAGCTGTAGAAAGATTATTTTTTTTTTATTTTCCTACACACACACATGCATACTCTCAAGATCTTTTTTCATTCTGCTTCCACTCGGTACAAGTTATTAACTGCTGACAAGAAATTCACATCTCTTAAATAATGCTTAAGAGCCATTGCTACATAAATTGAATGTGTTATGAATTGTGATGGGCCTTTTTGTAGTGTTCTGTGCCGGGAGCAGGAAGAACAGAGGATGTCATTTTCATTAATTTCTAATGAGGTGCCAATTAAAGGCAAGGAAGGAACTCAGAAGGGAAGAGTCACAGAGCTCCCCTGAATCCTGTGCCCTGGGGCTGTCAAATGAGAGTGCTGCCAAGGCTCCTCTGAAAGTTCCAGTAAATTACAAACTCATCCAGAGCACACACAGACAAATTCAGCTTCCCTTTGATCTTCAAAAGAGCAATTTGTAAGACGAGTTCTGAGCCTTTTCACACAGCGAACTGGGAGAAGTGAGAGGAATTCTTAATTGCGGATGCGCTGTGCAAGCTTCGGTGAGAAATTTTAAAATGCATTCTCATTTTGTGCCTCTCAGACTGGATAACCTTTAAATCCAACACTACTAGAACAAAACCAGCTTCCTGTGAAACGTTTCTAGATGAGTGTTACACCAGGCATGTTTCCCAGGCAGCGATATTGTCTAGCTTTGGGGGTGGGCCTTTCAATAGCTTAGTGTCTTCTGATGGATAACAATTATATTGAAATAATGTCTTTATTTCATACTAGATTTAGTAGACGTTCATCAAGGAATTACAGGAATGATATTCTTCAAATTCCATTCTGTTACAGCACTTCTGCTGGAAGTGTAAACGGTCCAAAATCAGTTGCCTTGCTCTGGAAAGTAAGTTGTCGTCAGCTCGGGTGGTTACTGCAAACTTGCTTTAAAACAAGGGCAGCAAATTTGTGAGTGAAAGGAGCTATATATAACACAGAGTTCTGGAAATGTATTTTAGAAAACTGCATGTGCCAATTACAGTATAAATTTATGGGTTTTATCTTAATTACCTGACTAGATGTATATTGCTACTAAATTAAGTTGCGTATGTTTTTAAAAGATGCTGAGCTGTAAGTTTCTAAGCCATAGAAATCATTTGCACAAAAAGCAAAGCTTCATTTTAGGGCAAAAATTCTAGTATTGGCTAAGACAAAAGAGGATACTCTAGACGATCACTAAAGGAATTCCACATCTGTCATCTTAGATCCAGCCTTAGTCAGCAATTACAGAAAAATTAGTAGAGTGCCAGCTCTTCAGCAGCTTTTGTGTAGAACAGTTTCCTGTTTGTTGGCCACATCCTAAGGGACACCTCTGCAGCTCGGGCTCCAGCTATCCAAAACGCTTGGCAATCAGTGGGAGGGCCATGATAACGGGCCGTGGAAAGTAAACCTGTCTTTAGCTTCCAGAGGCAGTGCCTCAGAGAGGTGTTGCTGATTTTTTTGTGTGTGTGTGCTTCTCAGATGGGATTCTCAAGTGGTTTGAGTCCTTTGGCTGGAGTAGATGCTTAGTAAGATGGGAAGATGCTGCAACCTTCCAGTTCAATCAAACTGTTTTAAAAAATCACCCTTCAGTTGTGGTACAATCTGATCAAACAGTTGTTAGCCATATTTCTTGCTTCTGTGGGCAGGGAAGATTTTCTAGGGGTTTTACTGGCCTAGGTTATGTTGTAACAAGTTACCATTTCAGAGAACATGGACAGTCTTGAAGAGCAGGTATTCAGTGCTGCTCTTCGTGTAGGCTTTGCAGTAACTACTAACCGCAGGCACGAGTGAAGGCAAAATGTGTTGGTTTGCAGCCTGAATTGGTGAGATGTTGGCAAGTATTGATGTTTGTCTGTTCCTTCATCTGAAGTGATGCACGTTGGCAACCAGCCTCTGCAGTGGTAAGGCTTTGAGTGAGGAAAGGAGAGTGGAGCTTGGTGGGTTTGCTGCCGCGCTGTGCCACGTCTGTGGAATGAGGGCACAGCACCTTGTTGGAGCACACCACGGACTGGGCCCTTATGAGCATTTAACTTTCCTTCCTAATTATCCACATAAATTGCTGTCCACTGCTTATTGGGATTGAGATCCAACTACTAAAGCGTGTCTCTAGAAAGAAGACACAGATTTTAGTCTTTGCAGTATAGGATATGCTGGGTGTCTCAGAGATGGCACTGAATGTGATATTAATGCAAACTGGATAAATGCCGTGTTAATTTTTTATTAGAAATTGGTGAAATGCCTCATCAAGATGTGATCAAAGTTGGTAAGAGTATCTTGGTAAAATAGTTTCTAGTTCTAAGGAGTTTAATAGCAAGCTGCTTGCTACAGCTTAGCAACACAGAAAATCAACTTGTCTGAATAGCTGATAATGCATTTTGTCCCCAACTACTCTGTGGCTTGTCTCTTATAAGGTTAATGCATAAAACCACTTAATATTCTGAATTCTTCAATTAGGTTAGAGGAGGGGATGAGAGGAACAGCAAATAAAGAGGCTGTAGCAGTACAAGATGTGCATGTTGCTTAATACAGTCAGCTCAGATGACAAATAGATTCATACAGGAAAACAAAAGAAAGATAAAGGAGAAGCTGAACTGTGAAAGAGTATGAAACAGGGAGGTAAACCAACAAACTAAGCATTTGAGTAATCTTAAGATCACTTGCCTTGAGGGGAAGGAAACATCTAAATGAATGTTTAACTACATTGATTGAAAACAAACAGAAAAAATAGGGGCAATGGGACAGGCAATTACAAATGTCTGTTAAGTAGATGAAAGGAATCGTTGACAGAAACAGAGGTACTCTGATTATTAAAATAAGAGACAAAAACATATTTAAGAGAGCTCATTAAAAAAAAAAAAAAGTACATCCAAAAAATTCATGTGAAGTCTTCATATTGATTTGTGTACAAGTATCAGCACACCTCATTGCTTTTACGTGAACAGTAATCATGAGGGAAGTTACTCATGGGAACAAAATTACAACTTTGAGAAGTCATTTGCAAAAAGTAGCTCAAAGGAAAGCTGATATGGATATAAATCCATGGGGAACACATTTATCTTCACTAAAACAACATTAAAAACGAACTTTCATTTGTTTTGTTTTGCATGATATCTCTTACAAGATATCACACATCCTAAACCATCTCCTGACTTTAGTCTGGTGCGTTCTGGAGATAATTTGGTGCTTGCCAAATTATAAATAGATATATATAGAGATAAAAATATAAATATACTTTTAAAATATTAAAAAATGAAAGGACTTTAAAGCATTGATGAGTAAACGCAGATGACAAGAGATCCAACCACCATGAGAAAGCATTATAAACACGTTGTAAAAATCTGTAACCCTGGCTGGGGCAGGAACAAAACTTTTAAAAATTTTTGGCAAACTTAACCTTCTAAACCTTTTCAGAAACTTGGCTCATGCTACCTGTATATTTTCATACACACACACACACAAGAATAGTTAATAAGTAGGAAAAAAACAAAGGTATGTTAATCTGCTTATTTTTTCACATCCCTGTTTTTAATTTAGCTCTGTATGGATCTGTTATAACCTGGCAGAATTCTTTTCCTAGGATTATTTAAAAGTGTCTGTTGCTTTAATTCTGTTTTGGTCTTCTGCAAAGTAGAGGGGTAAGACGAGGAAAAGAATAGACTCATATCAAGCACCAGGCATTTCTGTTAATCATCAGAAACAAAATGTGCCCACACAGAAGAGACCATAGCTTTTTTTATAGATACTTGATTCTATGCTAAGTCTCCCTGTGATTCAGTAATAAAACGGGTGGAAGAAAAGCAGCTGCAGATTCTTAACTTATGTAACAGAGCTGCTCGTTCATAAACACAGGAGATGAGGCACTTGTTTGGATTGTGCCAGAATAAATTTGGAATTATTTGATTTACTCAGTTAATTTAGAAATTATCTTCAGAAGAAAGAGACAAACGTGAATAGATAAGCAAAAACCCAAAAAGCTCTGACAACTGTTTCATCTTTGTAGGAAAGCAGTCCAACTCTTGTTTCTCTTGCAACTCGGTAAAATACTAAGTCATGGTTCCAGTTCCGTGGAACCCTTTTCTGTGGAGAAGAATTTGTAATGGTGCTGGTAGATTCACTTTCTAGATGGATGGGGTTTATCTGGTACCAAGCAAAATGGCTTCAGGACACAATTATGTATTGGTATAACAGATGCACTTCCATTGATTAACTGTGTGCACTGCTGCTGGAGATTGAGCAAACCAGTTTAATAAGAAGCATTAAAGGAAAAATAAATCTTATTAGTAGCTGGTTACATATTATAATTCTGGCAAATCTTCCTGACAGGCCTTAAGATGTACCATATTCAGATGTCTTCTGTTGACTGTTCTAAGATAGTTGGTCCCAGAACAGTACTCTGCCCCAGCCATTCCCGTAATGCTAAGCATCATAGTTTACATTGCTGTGGGTATTTAAAGGAAGAAAAAAGAGAGAGAGAGAAAAGCTATTGAAGTTTCTGAATTCAAACTCAAATACCAGAAATTGACCAGTTACAAGCAGTTGACTAATTGGTGTATTGTGGATTCCAAGGATAGAACCCAGAAAAATGGTTTAGAAAATCTGTCTGCAGCTTTAAAAGTGTAAATGGCCTTTATGGTCTGCTTGTAGTTAGGAATCATGAAACACAAGTTTGAAAAGGCTCTAGTATATTCCCCCAATTTATTGAACTAATGTGGGTTTCTTACAGCATGTGCTGATTTTGATTTCTTCCATCACGCTACCTAAAGCTCTGCAACAGGTAACTCTCTTGACAGCAATATATGCTGAGCCCATTAGTTACCTTCCAGCGGTCCCAATCAATACATGTAACTGAAATGGGTCGGTTGGTCTCTTAAGTCCTTGAGCTGGCCTTAAACAAAACAAATTAGCAATGTTCCTTTTAAAAACAAAACAAAAAGAGGTTTTATTTTGACACTACTGTTGTGATAAGTCCTTCAGTTACAGCCTGCAGGCGGCTTTTGCAGGGAAACTACAGTATGAGTTAAAAATAAGCATAAACACTTTGTTGGTGTCTCATGTTAGATCTTTTATAGATACCTGTACGGTGGTTACAGAAGAAAGAAGCATATGCATCAAGTAAAAGATGATGCAATTTTTAATTGTCTTGTATGCACAAGAGACACATGGCCTAATGAACTCGAACATAAAAATTTAGCTGAGACTACCTTACTTCTTTCAGTACCTTCAGGGAAGGAATTCGAGTCTTGGTTTTTGTTTTTTTTTTTATCAGAAAAATGAAGATAAAAGCCACCTACCTGCCAGATATTAAAGGAAACAATTTTGAAGGTTAAAATTCTCTACCCTTTCTAATCAAAGTTCTTTCTTTACAGTCTTTGTATTTATACGGAGTCTCACAGGGACACGTTACAGTTTCACCACGACTGTGCGCTTAGAAAGGTTCTGCTGGTTGGCAGGAGGTCCTGCAGTCTGTGCTCGAAGGGAAGATCCTGCCTACAAAGTGTCCCCCTCAAAATCAATCAAACACATTAGTCCATATGTTAACAAGTAGCTACACACATAACTACTGATCTTAGTAATGGGCTTCATATTTAAAGTAAATGCAGAAAGCCCCCAAAATAGGCTATAATCATCTGACTAATCCTGAAGGAACATTACTGGCTAGTTCAACTGACCATGAAATAAGGCTTAGGTAGGGAGGAATGATGCCCAGTGAATTTTGTTGGTGAAAGTGTAAATCCTTCATAGGAAGAAGTGGTGAAAAGGATATTAAAAGGCATTGTCAAAATTCATCTTGAAAAGTCAGGATTTCTTTCCAGGAACTAGAGGCATTTTTTTTCCTCTACAAGCTAAGTAAATAAAATACCACCTACACAAAAATACCACCTACAGTCTTCAATTCCATATCTAAGTTAGAAGAAAGTGTTAAAGTTAAGAAAGTGGTACTGGGACTCGAGGCTACCCGGTTCTCTGCTGGAGTTCTCTACTAGATTGCTGTGGTTCTTGTAAGGAAATGGCATAAAGGTCAGTGTGTATCAGTTTCCACAAAAGTTAAAAGAATAATATTAGTCTGTGTCAGGGGCTTTTGGTATTAAGTATTTCTGGCCTTGGAGGAAAGTTTCAAGAACTGAAAAACTGTATTTATGGGTATTCTATCACTAAGGCATTGTATTTTCTTCAGTAGGTTTTTAAAAGTAATACATTTCTTTAACCGTAGCTTTAGATGTATTGAAATGAAAATGTTTACCTACAGAGATGTTCACAGCTGTTAAATGTTCCTGAGCTGCTGAAAGTTGCTCAAATCTGTGCATAGTGGTGGGTCCTGCCACAGTGTGAACAAGCAGGAGCAGGGAATGTTGTCTAAGTCTTTGCATCCCAAAAAAAGGGGGCAGTGTGGAAGCATACGTCGCTGTGTAAGGGTTTGTTTTCCTTTATGGTGTATACATAGAGCTTCTGAATGGAGATCTATTTCCCTTTGGTTAGGAGAAGAATTACTCTCAACATAGATAGCGAGAGGCTACAGGAATAGAAGACTTGGGTGGTGCAGAATGTGTAATCTAAGAGACCTTGGACACAGGGTGTAAATAGGGTTTAAAGACATAAATTTCATTTAGGTTTAAATGAAATAGAGCTGCTTCTCTCTAGTGATTTGGCCAGCAAGCTTAGCAGTTGTCAGGTTGTGGATCAATATGGTGCAACCTCTAGAAAGCTATTTAAAGCCAAGGTGTAATACAATTCAGGAAATATACAGAAAATCAAACCTGGAATAATATTCAGCAAGCGTTGATTTGAAGTCAAAGTACATGCGGGATCCAGGAGAACAGTTAGAACTAATCCAACACGTAGAGTCCGTGTTGATATTCATTCCAGGTCTTTTTTAGTAGCCTTATCATCCCTGCATTTTCATTGGGCTAAACAAAATGAAACACATTATTGAATCACTCACTATTGCTTGCTGTTGTAATTAAATTACGGCGTACACTTTGGCTTTTAATTAAATCCTCAGCTTCTGGGAGAAGTGTGTTATTAGCTCAGGTGAGCTTGGTGTAGAGAGAATTCTAGAAGTATTGATACTAATCTAGCTCTTTTGAAAAGGCCAAACATTGTGCAGGGTCCTGCATTGATGCTGACATCACCCTGTCATCCACCTGCCTGTTTGCAGGAGACTTTTTCCTTTTTTTTTTTTTTTTTTAAGAGTTTGCACTACTCTCAAATGTAAATATTCTGGGTAGAAAACATTTTCCATAGGCTATAGCAGCATACAAGGAAGTATTTGTTATTTCATAAAAAGTTCTACCATTTAATAATAGGTGTTACCTATTATTACGGCTTACCTGTACTTTATTAGGTGTCTACTCTTATACACAGGGATGTCTTTTTGGTGTAATTCTGCTTTTTTACTGCATATCCTGAACTTTGTATTCATTCCCCCACATCCTATAGGATATAACTTTGTGAAACTAGGAATGATATGGGAGATGCAGTGCTGTTTCAGCGTGTTCTTGGCGCTGCAAACGTGGCAGTGAATGTTCCTTTAGCCAGTGTAGCAGTGATACTAATTCCTCCTGAAGATATCATTGCAAGATCACAAGATTATTCAAAAAAGCAAACTATTCACCCACCTGAAGTCTAAACTTGTCATTTTCATCCTAGCTTTTCTTCTCCCTCAAGTTAGTCATACATTGGTGTTCACTGTCTGGTCCCACTGTTGATGCTGCAAGTTGTTGGGAGGAAAATGGTTCCTTTGAAAATTCTCTTGTTAAATTAAATTTCAAGCGTTTTGCCTTTGTGCTTCAGCAATTGCACAAGCCTTCTGGAGAAAAAATGTTCCTGTTGGTTATATTGAGAAAGTATGTGACAAATTAAAATGCTGGTTTCTGTGAAGTTGCATCTATCACCGTAGATGGATGAAGTGGGATCATACCTCAGTTCTTTAGATGTTTCACAAGAGTGGTAACCCACCATTTGTGCTGGCTGGTTAGTCACCCTGTAGTGTCAGAAGCACTGCTTGTGCCTGGTTGCTGGGGATTGCAATTTAGACCCAAAAAAAATGAGGTCAGTGTGTTAGGTTGGAAGGGGATCCCGCAGATGAAATGTGTAGGTCAGTGAGTTCTGAGGTATAAAGCAGTTTGGAAATGAGTATTGCATGGTGTATGCCCTGGGAGTAGTCATATAAGTTGCTCTGTTACACTGTCTCCAATAGATGTTGGCCTTAACTCATGAATCCATGATGGGGTGAAGAAGTTGTGATGCAAAAGTACTCTCTTATGTGCATCTGTTCTGTAGAACAAGGAGAAGATTTGATTTAACCGCCATTATTTTGTGGTACGTGGCAGAACTGAGATAAAACCCTGACTTTAGTAAGACCTGACCTGCAGTTTGCTATTACAAAGCAAATACAAAGTATGCTGTATTTATTACTTAGAGTCATTGAGGATTCTTTGAAATTCAAAAATAATTTCCTGAGCACCTCAGTTCAGTTCCTGAAGGTCCTTCCTACTTCTGTGGCGTTGGTATCCGCTAGAGCAAAAGTAGGACTTGAATCCAGGAGAGTGCCATATCTTAATTTTTCCCACTCCAAATACACTGACTTCAAAGAACCAGGAGGAAACCATTAATTTTAAGTTCTTTTTAGTTCCAAGGCTGATGAATAGAATAGTGTCTTACGCAGAACCTCCTTAAGAACTGTTGATTAAAAGAAAACCCCTTAAAAATCAGCATGTGCTCTGTCCTCAAGTGATATAAATTCTATGTTCAAAATTTGTGTCACATTTAATATAGGAAAAAATAGTTTGACAGCTTTTTGTGCAGGTAAAGTAGTAAGATAAATAGGAAAGTGAATTTGAAATTAGCACAAATTGGAATAAAAGGTAGTTTGTTTACAGTCTCCACAGTGCAAACCCGCATCCCCCGCCTGCTCCCCAAAGCAGCTTCCAAGGCTTACGATCTTCAAGCAAATAGAAGACACTTTGAAACACAGGTTATACGTGACTAAACTTGGAAATACAAAGTTTTTGCCTTGCAGTCTAAAAAATTCTTGTAAAATCTTTAACCATAACTGTCCAGTGGCTGTTACAGCATTTGGATGATGGCATCTTTCTTTTCTATACAATTTCTTCTATTGATCTCCTGGGCATTTTTCATCAATAAGTTTTTTTGGTTTTTTTTTTAACTCATATGTGCCCATACATATTGCTTTACCCTCTCTGTGGTAGACAGCAAAATAGAGCAAGAAAGGAAAAAAAAAAAATCTTTGTTCCCTTCTTTTCTCCTAAGTATAAACCTGGTAGTACAAATACAAAATCAATCTCCAGCATCTCATAAGCATCCTCAGTCTCATACATAAGTTTCTGTGTAGCATCACAGATGTCACAGGTCTGCATGCTTCTAGCATGGAACCTGCAATTATGACTGATTTAAGAGCAGATGGAAGTCCCAAGTGTGCTTCCAGTCTTGGGGACAGATAGGCAGATTAAAAGAAGCATTCTGAGGCATCTTATACCTCCTCTTTTCCTTTTTGATCATTTTAGTAGCCATGAGTAAGTATAGACGATCTATATAAAGAAGAAAATATTCAATGGGAAGTTGCAGTGACCGTAGCAGATGGCTAGAAAAACAAGTTGATAGGGAAAGTACACTTCTTCCTACTGCATGTTTCCTGATTTTTTTTTGCAGCTGTACCCTTTTAAAAGGCATTTTAAGATTCTCTGTATCTTGAAAGACATTTCAGTTCCACGTTCCTCCACAAGGAGGAACGTGGAACTGAAATGTCTTTCAAGATACAGAGAATCTTAAAATGCCTTTTAAGATACTGTGTATTAATATTTAGAGATTTCCAACTTGGAGGTTAACATTCCCCATCCAGTCAAAGTGGAAAGGATAGAAAGGACTGCCTCAAGCTATGTTTTGTGGAGTTTTAATACATACATCTATTTGGTTAAAAAGCTTCACCATAATGTGGTTTATTCCCTTTTCCCCATGGGAAGGAACGACAAGATTCCTAGCCAAGTTGTTCTGAACTACTTAGCACTTAATCAGAGTCTATGACATCTTGCAAAGCTGGGCAAAGGAAACAGGAGAATAGTTTAGCTCGCTGATTTCCAAAAGCTTGTTGTTTAGCTTGTTGGGATTTGGTTTTATAGAAAATGTCAGTAAAACTGAATGTTCCTTGAGTTGTGTAATGAAAGCTGACAATGCCCGTGCAGAGCATTCCCCACAGAAGACAGAGAAGAGATAATTAAGAGTATATGCGAAAATGGAGCTGTCTAGAAGAAAAGTAATACAAGGTATCAGCAGACTAGAACATTTTAATAGTGTGAAATACAAACACAAGTTATTTAATAAAATTTGGAAATGGCTGCAAATTCTGGCAGTTTTTTTACTTCTGCCTTTGGACTTGGGAGTGAAAGTGATAAATAGCTGTACATTTGAGCCCTTAAGATGATTTTGAAGTGTCAGGAAGCTCTGATCTTGTATGGTAATATTGGCAGCATGCAACTACTTTTCAGGCAATATACATCAAGGTGCTTCAAAAAGGGACGCTTTTAAATGTTCTGAAGCCACACTGTGCATGTGTAAGCTGCACAAACATTTAATAAGCTTGTTTGGTACTTTCACCACTTCTAAAAACATGCTTACAAACAAACAGCTTTACCAGCTTTCAAATGTCTCATGAATGAGATTAGCACCAAATTTTGGGGTGGGAGAAAAAGAAGCTTCTTTCCTATCACAGTGCTGTTCGTGTAACAGAGATTGTTATATTTGATATATATTTTATATAAGGTTGATATTCTGTAGCGGTAAATTAGGAAAGTCTGGGATTCCATGCCTGGCCAACGACATCCACTGGAGTAGTCCTACCAGTGTGCTGTTCTTCTCTATTGGTAGTTTGCAATAATCCAATTATGGAGCAATTTATGCCACGTTCTGGGAAGTCTGACCGCTTTCTGTTGAGTTAACAAAAATTTTGATATTTAACAAAATCAGGGACCCTCCAAAATTACAATTTGCCTCTTCTGTTCTGCGTTAGTGTGCCATTTAGTTGAAATGATTCTGATGCTTCACGTTTTGTTGGTATTTTAGCAGCTTGCTCTTTTCAGAATTTAAAGACAGAAAGTCAAGAATTAAATGTAGGTTTTAGGTAAAATATTTGCTTATTGTCATTTCATACTCCCATCTAGACAGTGTTCTTGAAAGTAACAATGAGGAAAATGCCGTCATTTTTCACCATCACCCACATGCAGTAAACTGTAGGTCTCTGGTATTCTCTGGTCTTGAATATGGAAGATGATTTTGTTTTCTGTCCTCTCCCATTGCCTTTGCTGAGCAGATGCTTCAGAAACAATGAAAGCAACTTCATAGTTGCTTGTGTGTGATTTCAGACTTCCTTTGAATGATTTTTTTTTGCATGTCCCATGCAAAAGACTCCTCTGTATGGGTAGAAGTAAGGCAGAGGTGATACACTGCCTTATGGCTTTAGCCATTTATGCTCTGGTGATGAAAGTGAAGTGAATTCTTGATGATATATTGTGAAGTAGTTTCTGGGGTACTTAGAGGAGCTCAAAGGTTTTGAGGCATTACATCATGTTTCTCCAAGATGCTTGCATTAGTGGCCTGAGGAGTAGGTTTACTTCTTGCATCACAAAATAACAATTGCAACGCTGTGAGATGTATTATTACGTTTACTAGACTGAAATCCTCTAAGCTTAAGATTGGAAGTCTGGTGTATTTTTGGTTGATGACTGGGGTAAACTTAACTTTAGCTGGTAGATGGATTCGCTTTTCCAATGCTCTTTCCCCTAGGAGATAGTTACTGATTTTGTCTTTTAATTATAGCGTGTTAAAAGAAGCATTTCTGCAGTGAAATACTTCAGGGGAGACAACCTGTATTTGATATCTCCCATAAAGAACTCAATTGTAAACACACTGCAAGTGTTCATTAATCTAACTTGCTCTATAACCAGAAAAGCAAAGTTTTGAGGAGGAAAAAAAAATTCACCTCCATGTGGATTGGTTTTAAGGATCAAAAGAGAAGTAGGTATATTGGCCACCTGCCCCAGGGCACGTAAGTTAAGAATGGAACCTGATGGTCTTTTGGGACATCGGACACTAGTGCACACACAGACCACAGAATGTCCACCCTCATTTCCAGACCAGTGAAGAAGCAAAGAGTGAATATAGCAGTAATAATTTAATATATCCACTCTGAACTAATGAAAAAATGTTCAGGACTGCTGTTACTAAACTGGCTACTGGATAACGGTATTCGAGTCCTTTAAATTTTAAATAAAACCTACAAAAATACAAGTTCCAATGTTTAAAGTGACTTAGGCTTTTGGAGCAGTGGGACTAAAGATCTGAAGTCCGTTTTGGAAATAAGACTTCTAGAGATCTCCATTGCTAATACAACACAAATAAACCCCCTCCGTAGGAACAGCCAATATATGCAAAACTATCTTTAGTAATGTTCAAAATGTGCTTGGGTATTCTTTCATTAGGTATTATCAGTTCTAATTAGCAGTACGTATTTAAATAGATATGTGAATAACACATTTAGATCATTTAGTTGCTGAAATTAGAAATACTTCTCATGTAGTCTGGGAAAATGAAAATCACTTGCCATTTTTTGTGGACAGTTACTGAAATGAGGTTCAAGAATGCATAAGGAAATACTTGACAGACATAAAAAAAATAAATTATCTGTTTCATCTGGAATAAAAATAGCCTACAGTACAGCTTTTCCCACATGAAAACAGGTGCTCTAAAAAGAACTAAAGGGTGTTCAAAAAAGAAATAAAGATACGGCAAAAGACAGAATAGATTGTATTGGGGGGGGTAGCAAAGCAGAAAGGGACATCAAGAAATTACACTTGTCTACGAAAGGCAGGAGGCTTTGTAGAAGGTGAGGAGATGGGGCAATTGAAAGGTCATGTTCAAAAGTAATAAATCATGTTGTATATATATTTTCCTCCTCCTAGATTTATAGAGTTGTCAAAAGGGTCTTATTGAAGTGGTGTAGAAGATTTTATACGTGTTCAAGATCTCTTTTAGATGACATTAAATAGCATTTCTACTTACACTTCTTAACTCTGTGGGCAGTATCAGTAAAACCACCAGAATTTGAAACCATTTTTTACCTATAAGGGGCTGAAATTACTTGTGCGGGGTTTCTTGCGTCTGCTTCTTGCACAGCATTTGTGGACAAGAAAACAAACTTGATTTTTGAGCTCATCTGCTTCGGTATTTATGCATTCTTGTGGCTGCAGTGGATGTTGGTTCAGTAATTTGAAGTCTTATTGTAAGAAATAAGGGAAGTCTTCAGTCCATGTTTTCTGTAGGAGAGAATGGAGTGAAATGCCTGTTCAGTATTGAAACTAGAGTCCAAAGATGTTTACATTTTAATAATGAGACCTTGAATTTTTGGCCCCTCAAGAAAGAAATTTGCTACACTTGAGTGTGGTATGACCCAGACTGAGATTGAAGTGGGGGCAATGATGACAAGGGGTGAGATACATATCAATGCAATCTGCATCTTTCCATCCATACTTCAGAATCACATGTACCAAATAAGAATACTTGTCTTTTTTTTGCTTTGTTCCTAGAACTGGCTTTCAAAGCCAGCCAGAGATAATAGACATGGCTTTAATACTTGTCTGCTATTGAAACATTGAAACAAAGAGCAAAGATAAATCAATTTTTCTTCTTCTTTTTTTTTTTTTAATAATTCCATGTCTGATACTTTTTCCCTTTCTGTTTTCTTAACAATCACACTAACATAAAAGTAGCCTGTTCTCTCCTACAATTGATGTTTTATAGTCCAAGAGTTTGAAGAACTTTACACACATTTTTAGATATGTGTATGTGTATATATATCTGCACAGACACACTCTGAAGCATTCACTCACTTTTCCATCTCTCAAATATCACCATGTTGTGGTTTTAATATCTTTTGAGCATTCCAGGAGCAGCAGTAATGTAAAGCATTCAGTGAGAGGCAGAGTGATGCTCTTTGCACCATCAGGCAGGGAAAATATTGCAGTGTAGGCAATTATCATACTTCGTTTCAAATACAGTGGAGTACAGGAACCCTGTAAGTGTGTGACTCTTTTCCCTACTGTGTCATCTTAATACTACTTACTGCTATGTAGCGTTCATTTTAGAGGTAGGAAGTTTGAAGCTGTTTCTTTACTGTTACAAAAGTGTTAAGGCCAAATAAGAAAAGAAGCTGATTTTCTTTGTGGACTAGAAAGAGGTAGGTACTGAAGATGCCCCTTTCACCTGTAGGAAGAAGTATTGCCATGTCTTTGTGAATCACATGCTCCCTGGAAAACTGCACAGCATTGACTAGCTTTAGACAGAGAGACAATAACCTACATCTTCTCAGCTACAGAGCAAGATGATGTGGCATAACATGTCCCTGTGTCAAATGCCTGTTCACCCTCCATGGTTAGTGTCAGAGCAGTTCATGAAGAGAAGCTGCTGCAAACTGGAATAGTCGCAGAGCAGTGAATGTTCCTGCAGTCATTGCCAACCTGAGGTGCTGGCAGGAAGGAGGAAGCAAAATACTTAGATTTAACAGTTCTGGCTTGAACGCCTGCTTGGGTACCTGAGGTACCATAAACATGAATTTCAGAAATGACAACCACAAGTAGAAAAGATTTTGGTGAAGGTGATCAGCCTTTTTAAAAAAAAGAAAAGTTTTGCTTTGTTATTATCTGGGTTTACCTACTTTAGGTGATTTTGGGGGCTTCCTCTGTAAGATGAGAAGATGGCAAAAAAACCCAAACTTAATTCTATGTTGCTAAATACTCAAAAAAGTCCAGTAAATAATCAGATATTTATTAATACCCTGTAAAGAAGATAAGTAAAAACGTAGAGCTGGTGTTACATTTTGAGAACTGAGTAATCCCCCAATAGGTGGTCCTTCACTTTGGCTTCAGGTAAGATTCTGCAGCTTTAACCAAGTCCCTAACTGTTTGGTTGTTTTTTCTTCTTCCTTTCTATGGTAGGTTACGTGTTCTGTATGTTACATCGCCTGCCTGAACAACATGACTGCACGTTTGACCACATGGGCCGCGGGCGTGAGGAAGCCATTATGAAAATGGTGAAACTGGATCGGAAAGTAGGGAGATCTTGCCAACGCATTGGCGAAGGATGTTCCTGAGTGCAAGACTGCAACCAAATGCTGTTCTCTTAGTTCACTAATGTTAGCCTTATTTAGGACAAAGTCAGCCAGACACCTTGTACTAGGCAAGTTTCAGACTACAGCCAATCAGTTTCCTTTCTTTAGCCAACCGTCCTGGTACTGTAGTTTAGGGATTGATGGTGGTTGAAATTGATTTCTGGCTGGTTACTAAGGTGCCTGCTAGCCACCGTATAAAAATAAAACATGAAGAAATATTATTTTTGAGCATGGCTAGTGGATTTAAACAAAACAAGAAAAATCCAAAGGCTTCTGTTATTGCTGGAGTCACTCTAAAAGCCTTACGCTGGAAACATTCCAGCTGCAGAGTTAAAACAAATAGTTGTATAGAAGCTGGTGTAAAAGTTTGCTATGCACATGGCTTTCAGACAAACTGTTTAATGTGCAGCCTTTCACCTCTTCACTGGTGAATCCTGAGGAGGTGAAATACTACTATGGGCAGCAACTGCAGCTGCTTAAGCCCAGAAGACCTGACTGGTCACTCGTGCCTTCATCGCGTGTGGCTTTTGAGTTAGGCAGTGTCACCAGCATCAGGGATTCTGTTGGGGTAGGAACATCTTTCTGGTTCTTCCCAGGAAGCCAAAAAGAAAGGGGGACAGAGATTCTTATGAAAAATTTTTATATCTATCTTACTATAAAGAACCTATCAGGGTTTTTTGTTTGGTTGTTTTTGTTTTTTTTTCTTTCTTCTCAGTTAAATTATGATCTCACTTTAAAGCCAACTAACTCCATCCCAGAGCAGTAAATGGTGCATACATTTTACATGGCATCCACAGAGATTCTACAAGTTGTGTGAACAGGTTCCACGTACCTTTGAGCAGTGCAGCCATTCCCACCAGCCGAAACCTGATTGGCTCTTGTTTGCCTTTTGCTAAGTGCAGGTATCTGATAATTGATCAAATAAGGCTAATTCACAGCACAGTAGCCATGGCTGGATTCTACAGACTGACTTTCTGTAGCTAGACTTATATATTGGGGGGGTGGGAGGGAAAAAAAAAAGGACATTTTGTAGCAAACGGAATTCAGTAACAGTATTGGGGAACAACCAGTAAAATGCCCTTTATCAGACTGAGTTTGTGTTCCTCACTTTCAGAGTGTCAGTGAGATAATCAAATGGGCTTTAGCAGCCCTTTTTCTATGCAGCCCAACGCTCTCATGAAAATCTCTGCCCACATCTATTGCAAAGCAAGTATAGCAAGTGAATGTGAAGAGCATTACATGAGTAGAGTGTTTTGGATCTGTTTAGACCTATGGTTGTATTACGGTATGTCACGTTGAGCTGAGCTGAACTGAATTGCACCCGTCTTGTCGGTTTGGAAACAGAAAAGCAAACATAATAATCGGCATGTCTCCTGCTGCACACATCATACCGATGTGTCCCAGCTTAATCCTGAGTGAATTTAGCTTCTCAGTCTATTAGTAAGGTATTAATAACCAGGTAAATTTGTAAGAAAACCTGAGGGAGGGAAAGATTTTTGTCTCCTTTTCGAGTAATGGGCAGATAGAAGACATCAAAGGGGTGAAGTGTCACTTGAAAATACCCAGTGTTTTGGGAGTAAGTTTGTACCAGTCATCCTCCTTTCTACTTGTTACAGGCAACTAACTCCTTCCAGGCCAAATGATACTGTTACTTTGATAGCCAGCTAGGAGCATTTAGCAAGGAGACAACTAATCTAAAAGAAGTCTCTCCACACACACGTACACACTCAGCATCTGACTGTATTAGCGTTAATTAACCATGAAGCAAATCAGAAGTGTCCCATCAGTATAAAATGCAAGCTATCCAAAAGGCGAGTTGGTTGGTCTTTTATTACTGTTGTTATTCAAGAATATGAAACCAGCAGCAAAATCTGCTGTAATGTCCTGGTGAGACGGCCTGTCCAAGGATATTACATACATTTGCCATGAGGAGTTTAAAAAAAAACCATGGATTTTGGTGGCTGCTGTGATACGCACTTTCTTTTCCTACAAAATCCTATCATAGCTTTTGATGGGCATTCTGACTGATACAGAAGACTTTTCTGCATTAATACTGAAGATGCTATTTTGTTCCTCCTTAATATTCTCTTTAATCTCGTTACAAGTGCACAGATGGTTTCAAGGTGGCTCTTGAGAGAACACTACTTAAAGTTCATGTGAATTATGGACAATGTTCACTTTAAAGAAAAAAGTTGGGGAGGGGGTTGTTCCTTTGCAGTACCTGTTCTGTGAAGTTTGTTAAACGTAAAGAAAGCTTAAGTTCTTGTATCTTAAAAGAAGACCTTATTTAACCCTTTTGTGTTCTAGATTTACTTACACATGTAGCCTAGAGCTCAGTTTTAGTTTAACATTGTGAAAATATTACAAGAATCTTGTAACTTTATTCTTTTTCCTCCTGCTAAAAAAAATTAAACCAATCAGATTAAAGTTTGAATTCCTTTCTGCCTATCCCAGCAAGTCTTGCTATTTTGCACCATTTCTGCTGCAAGTTCACATAAGATCTATGAATGGGGAAACTATCAACACTACATCAGTAACGTCGTGCTGAATTTATAATAGGTGAAAGATGGACTATTTTCTGCCAGTTTGGAAGGGGAGGATAATATTTCTGCTGGGTTCAAGTTTAGTGATTTATTTTGTAAGTAAATCTGGCAAAATCTATTGTAGCCTGAGCATTGGTCAATTTAATTTTGAGGTTAGATACAGTAATCAAATTAACAGGTTGTTCATACTCTTAAGTCAATTAAGTCAAATGCCTACTGTGCACTATACCATTGGCATCAAAGTTTTGAAATATCTTTAATGTTCTTTCGTGCATTTTGACAACTTCTGCTACCTATAGTAGCTGTATTCCAAGTCACAATGGGCTGTATTCATAATGGATAAGGAGAGGAATAACTGTTGTTTCTTAATCATTTAGTTGCTGGAAACACAAGACTGAAAAACTAATTAAAAAAACCAACATGCTGTATTAGAGGGAGAGAGAATATCAATGTGATATATTTAAAATTTGAAAATTGTTTGGAATTGGAATTGTGCCTGATTCATGGGACAAATACACCCATTTCTTCCACAAATTCACATGGTACTTTCAATTATAAAACTGCGTGTGAGTCTTGAACAAGTTGGCTGTGTTACAAGTAAAGGTAAGTTATGTAAAACAGCTCCGCCTTTTCGTCAAGTTTCAAACCTGTAGGTGAGCGCGAGCCAAGGCTTCATGGAAAAATAAGAATTGCCCATAGAGGCTGCAATATCAGAGCCTGTCCTTAATTGTACTGGTTTCTGTTTTGAAGCAGTTTAGCATCTTGACTGAGAAGCAATGTAACTGTAAAACGAGGTACCCAAGAACCTGAATTACTCTTCAGTAGTGCACAGACAACACCCTGAAAAGAGTCCTGGTGCAATTATAGCAGTCCAAAAGTAATACTGACTGCTTTTATCTATTCCGTGGAAGGTGATAAATACATTCAAAACTTGAATTTTGCAATACTTTCTTCTTTTGGACAAACTGTAATCCCCTGGCCTCTTCAACTCAATGTCCTGTTTATATTTAACTTTGTACTTACTGTGGTGTTCAGTTCATTCTATAATCATAGCACTTTATAGCACTTCCTGCTGTGTCTGTGCTACAACTTATAACGCTCTAAGGGATAAAAGCACTTTTTTTTTTTAATCTTACAATGACTATTTCAGTACAAAGACTCAACAGGGAAGAAAACTGATACTAATAGTGTCATAAAAATACAGGTTTTAAAATAGACTCAAAGAAATGCATTAGTGGAATAACTGACAGCATGTATGCTTACAGTTGCTGTGTACACAGTTAAATTTCCAGACAAATGAATTAACCGTCTCTTTGTTGTAGTGTAGTTACTGAAATTGTCAGTCTTCAGTGGAACAGCAAAGAGAAGGCCTAATCAAAGTAATCCTTAATGTCACAATGAGATTGTAGCTAGGTCACACTGGAAATAATTCTGTATGCTCCTGGGAACTTTTATACCTAGAAAACAAATTGAAACATTTAAGATAACACTACTTAAAATTAACTTTATTTATTGGCACCAGATCTTCATTTCATCACTCCAATACCTGATCAGAATTCTGCACACTGAACAAAAATAATAGAAGCAGTAGTAAGCTGTGATTCACCTCAAAAGCTGATGTGGCAGGAGCTGCTGTATAAGAATACAGTTCTAGTGCAACCAATTCATCATCTTGTGCTTAGCTGAGACTGTCTGTACATACTTTGCTAAACAAAGGACCACGCTGGAAAAAGAGTGCTTAGGAGTAAACTGTTCAAAAGGATTCACAGTGCACATTTTACATGGTGAACTTGTGCAACAGTGGGCTTTATCTCTCACTATTAGCAGCTTTTCCAGGAGAACCAACTGTAATGCTGCTGGGAAGAGCCACTCTTAAAGAGCAGTTCTCAAAGACACCAGTGAGAAGGACATATTTTTCTTTCTCTTTCTGGTCTTTATTAATTTTTCTTTTTTTGGAGGCAGTTGGCATGTGCAGCTGGGCATCTGAAAGTAGTTCTGCTTGAATGTTGCTCTTTTTGGCTTTTCAGGACTCACCACAGGAAAAAAAAAAAGCATCATCGTTTTTGTCTTGCAAGCCCATACCTATTCATTCAAGCAGAATAAAATAGGGATGTTGGTTATAGAAGTGATAATCTCCTTGTGTATTTTACTACAGTGATAGGTTATTTCTTCAATTGACTGAAACTTCATGCAGACATGATTTACTTGTTCTGGATGTTAGTTTTTTGAACTTCACTTCTGTGATACTGTTCACATACATACACTTTCCCACAAACTGTATGCCTCAGCTTCCACTCTGAAGTTGAGTCAGGAGGAAAGGCGGCCTGAAAGCAGGAGCCAGAAGATGCAAATTGACAACCGCTTATCGATCACAGCCACTTTCCTCTTCAAGTCAGCTCAGATCATAAAAGAGGCATATAATTACTTGCCAAACAGCACCAACTTTCTTGACTTGCGACTTCAGAAAACTGTTTTGCTTTATCTTTGTGAGTATACCTGTGTAGAGTTTGTCCGAGTCAATTCTGCAACGTATGTTATATGCAAAGAAATTAAACAGGACTGTCAGAAAACATTTTTGATGGATTATTTAGTAATAACTACATATTTTGCTACAGGACCTTCCTATTTTGCAGTATGCTGCTATTTTCTTTGGAAGAAAAATAAGCAGAACTTTATAAGACTAAACTATTTCCAATTCAATACATGCATCTGAAGCATTAGGAAGAGATTACTGAAATTATATATAGTTTTTCAAGATGATGACTGCATCCTCTAACAAAAGGGGTTTGCTGATGGCAATGGTTTAACCATAAGCAGAATATTCCTTTCTGCTAGGTTTGTGCAAAGCTAATAACATGCAATAGGATGCTGTGAGTTAATAACTTGTAGCACGGTGCAGTGACTGTGTAAGTAATGAGAATAAAATTATAGAGACCTACTCTTGTCTGTCGGCTCTCCCTTCACACAAAAGGGCAGGAGATGGCACCCACTACTTCCCCATTGCTTAGTCCTGTTTATTCTTTTTGGAGTTGCAGGAGGCACTTTTCTTCCCACTACCAAGCGTGCTCAGTGAGGATGGGAAACCACATTCTAACTAGAGCTCTGAACACTTCAGAGTTGGTGTTTTTGGAAAAAAAAAAAAAAAAACCAAAAAAAAATGAGATCTCTGAAACCAAAATTTTGAAGTCTTCCCCTGATACAGAATTGCAACACCAGAAGGAACTCTCTTTAAGGTTCTCAGCACACTTGAAAATGTTGGGGGGGTTTTGTCCTCTTAAACTGGTCAGAGTCTCTTTGAGGGAAAGTCACAATCCTTAATGCCACGCCTGTTTGAGTTCGGGGGGTTTTTTGTATTGTCTTTTGAAAGGAATGCCTGCATGATCAGCACTTCTGCACTGGGAAACCTAAATGAAAGGTTCAGTGTTGACTCCTGAAATGCTCTGTCTCATCTCTCTACTTTTCAAAGCAGCAAATAAATGTAGGAGTCGTGGAAGAGGGAGAAGAGACTCAGCCCTCTGCTTGAGAAATTCAGAGTTCATTCTTCTATCCAGCAATACTTTTCTTCCCCCCCCACCCCCTTCTTCTGCAGTGTTTGCAGTAACTACAATTGCATTAGATTCCTGAAAGCTTTAATTACACCAGTTTGTGGAGACACCTTTTAACATACTACATTTAGCAGCAGCATGAGGAAGATGATGAGCTCCAAGAACAAGCTGAAATTGAAATTAAACGCTGTTGGCTAGCACAACTATTCTGGTCCACACTAGAGTTTTAAAAAGCTTGCTAAAAAAGTTTTGACTGATCCACCCCTATCAGCTTTGCATGAATCTTGCTCCTTTGGATAGTCTGTCACATGCAGAGCAGCCGGAGGTGTTCTCTTTACACTGTCTGCAAACAGCCTTCCTCCTTAATTACCCTCCACGTTTATATAGATTAACCATCAGTTAGTTACAAATTCTACAGCTATCTTCAAGTCCAGTCACACTGCACACCTATTGTTTTCTCTTTCTGTTTTTGACTGTTTGGTCTCAGGTCTTGTCAAAAATAATAGTTCCAAATGGATCTTTCTGTACATTGACACATATGTACATACAAATCTCTGGAGACATCACATGGCTGAAACAGAATTACTCCTCTGGGCTAAAAAACAGCTTTCACTTTCTGCATACCCACATATATATATGTATATAATCAGTCCTTGTTCAGCTTGTCTTCCAGGGAAGTATAGCCTGTCCCAATACATCAATTTACCTGTTCAATACTAGGTATAGCTTAATCTTTTTCAGCTTAGCAACTCCTGCGAGATTCTTATTGCAAAAAATTTTCCTCATGTCCAGTGAACAATCAGTCATTGGCATACTACCCAGGGAAGTAAGTAGTAAATTCCTTCACATCAGACACGTTTAAGATTCAGCTGGACAGGGTGCTGGGCCATCTTGTCTAGGCTGTGCTTTTACCAAGAAATATTGGATGAGATGATCCTTAAGGTCGCTTCTAACCCTGGTATTCTATGATTCTGTGAACTACCACAGTCTTATTCCTGGATGCACCAATACACTCATTTGCAATTCCATTAAAAATACTCCTCCCTTACAGGAGAGAATTTTGACTGAACACTAACAACAGGTTACAGATATTTTTCAGTAGTGTGTTTCATGCTATCCCTAGGGGCACAGAACTTGGAGGAGGAGGGAGGGAGGGAGGGTGCATGTGGAGGTGTAGGATCAGGTAAGTGCTGCTGACCATACTCCAGCTTAATAGCAATACTTTGACTCTGAGGCAGCAACTGCTGAAGTAGTGGGAGCAAGGAAATAGGTGCTATTTGAAATGTATCCAATACCTCTGTCAGCCTCTGTTCTAGTTCTCTGCTGTAATTTCCATAGGAAATTACATCCCTTTTGCAGAATCTCCCTTCATCAACCACAATGCCCCCATGCCCCAAGCTGTCACGTTCAAAGACCGAGTCTCTGCAAAGACAACGTAACAGCAGAAATTATCATTAAGGTATTGAGGCTTGTATCGCCAGTAGCTGTTTCCATCCATAATCAAAATGTTATTTTTAAGTGTTAAATGACTGCTGCTGTTTAGTATATGAAATTCCTAGAGCTGTCCTAATACACTGTAGCAAATACCATTAAGGCTGAGTAGTACTTTCAATTTAAATTCCTTCGTTGCTCTTAACTTTCTCTCTGGCCTTTCTCAATACAAGGAGCCCTAAGGCTAGTTTGATTCTACAGCCACTAGAGAGACGCAAGGAGTGTTTAATAGTACCTCGACAGGTAGTGAAACCCCACAAATGAAAAATGTTGGCTTTGTTCTGCCTTTAAATCTTGCTTTCAATAACCCAATGTTATTCTGTGGATAAAATAACAAGCTATCACTCATTTGTCAAGCAATGCTAAATATTTATCAATCACACCAATTACTTAAAATTATTAGCATACGGTTAATACTATGGGTTGGGTTGGTTCCTATCCATCAAACTTGACAAAGACAATTCTTAACTGTCACACCTACTACAACAAGTGGCTTTGATTTACATAGAAACATGGGCCAAGTCCACCCAGGTCAAAGTTCTTACATAAATGAGAACCATGTCCTTTCTTTTGCTGTTCTCAGTCTGGATAATAAAGGTGAAGCCAATTATGCTGCCACAGCTACATGTGTGTGTGAGTTGTCCACTGGCTCAGCAACTGCTGTGGTGCTCTGCACTGTTATCCCAAGCCCTGAAAGCTCTCAGGATTCACAGATCCCATCATCCATGAGTATCTGAGAGCAACTCAGTTGTATATTTTACCTGCTTTTTCTAACTACATTTGTTGTGTGAAACAATAAAATTGTTCATAAAGACATACAATGTATTAAACAAGACAGTGGTGATTTGTGATTGAATTATGCTTTCTGGGGAGGCTTTCTTTTATCAGGCTGACTGGCTGATAGCAGAAAGGTAAGGAAGGAAATTCAACAGCCTATGGAACCTAAATCACAGGAACTGAAACAAGTGTTAGACCCTTTGCAACTTGCATACATCCAGCAAGGCAGAAAGATTAATGCACTCTCTAACCATTTGTTTCTCACCAGCCCTGATTTAGTCACTTATCATCACCATGGATCAGTTTTCCTTAGCCGACATTCAGCACCGTTCTAGACTAAAGGCAAGGAGGATGAATTCTTTTCAGAGCAGTCTGAAGATAAAAGAGATATTTAGCTCTATCTGATATATCGTAAGGATTTACACAAGTTTGTGTAAAATGTACCAAAATAGAAAGCTGATACTGAATTGTGTTTCACATACAACAATACATTTCTGATTTCTCGGAAAGCACCATGAGAGCTGAGACTGGAGCATTAAGAGCAGAAAGAACAAAAGGCAATAGGCTTCCTGCACCATATAATTCTTCACAGCAAGACAGTCTGACCCTTGCTGTTCTTACTGCTTATGGATTTCTTGGTGTAATTTTCTGTTTGAGAGTGCTTAACTGTGAACTACAGTTTGTGGATACTGTGTAATTCCATTACTTAAAAACTGCTGTTCTAAAACATATGAGAAGAATGAAAGCATTAAGTCTTAGAATGGCTAATTTTTATTCTCTGTTTTAGAGCATATGGCTAAGGGGTCAATCCCCTAAATATAGAAAAACAGAGAAATCTGAAGTAGTGAATTTTCCAAGAAACTGTGTAAAGTCTTCCTTCACAGAATTCATCAGCATGCTAATTCAAACCTACCAGGTAAATAGTCTTCAGGTTTAAAAAAAAAAAAAAAACAAACCAAACCAACAAGGATAAAGTGACTTGCTCACTTCAGCCAGAAGCACATTCTTCACGTTATGCTTCTATTGCATCCAAATTATTCAGTCTTCTACCCATGACTACTGGGGCCCTATCTGTGCCAGCATAACCAGACAAAAGTACAAGATTGCCCGCCAACTCCTACAGTCAGTGAAGGCGGCTGAACTTCAAAGGTTTGCAACAGATAAAGGGTTTACATGATGCTGTTCTAACCAGTCTTTTTTATTACCTCTCTGGTGGTATGTAGGCCTTCTGGAGAAACTCTAACAACTTTCATATTGGTGAAGTGCTGAGATAACTAAGACTTAGTCACACACCAAGAAAAAAAAATATCATTATTTCTCAAGGCTATGGAATCTGGTTGTATCCCTTTTGTTGCAACAGGCTTAGGACACTCACAGGACAGTCTTACACACAACAGGTATTATTTGATCAGAAATTACAGACTATGCAACCTTCACCTACGGGCAGTTCAGCAATTTGTTCATGTAATTTAGTAAGGATCAGGAAATAATACTGAGCTCTGAAGTATCCACTTAAATGTATTTGAATGTGATTACACACGATGTGATACAAAGCTACAGCCCAAACCCAAGCACGTACAAAAATCAAGCTCTATTTGTGTATTTGTCCATACTGACTATGCCAAAGCAGCAAAAGAAATGTCATCCTCAGTGTGACTGGTACACAAGTTCCTCATCACTCCAGTGTGATAGGCAGCATAGAGAAGTTCAGAGTCACCAGACCAGGCTGAGACCTACGTGACAATGCTTCTGTAGAGAAAAAAGTTCAAAACCCTGCTACAGTAGAAATAACTCACTGTGAGATGTCTTGCACCATCTTTGGTAAATAGGTAGGAGAAAAGAGTAGAGATGTGTAAGATCCTGACAGTGCAGTATTGGTGTAGCACTGGAGCTAGTGAGGCATCTTCTGTATTAGTTTCACACTCTGTCCCTACACCGTTTGGCCACGATCTGCCTGTACTCTGCAGACACACCTGCTCCACAACTGCCTTCTTCCTACATTCCACCAGCTTTTGTCCAAAGTTGCAGTGGTGGCTTGGTATGTGATGGTATTGGGAGGCTTGGTGGGGGTGGAGAGAGATGTAAGACTTGGGTGGAATGTTCTCCTGGTATGCAACAAAGTCAGTTGCTTGGCTGGTTTTTAGGATTAGCAGCCTCTCGTGGTAGCCAGGCTGTGAGCAGAATCTAGCAGTTCATTTAGCAAACAAGCAGCGCTCATTTCATCATGTTGGACCCAGAGGTTCCTCCAGAAGCTAGTTTAATTACTGACCCAACCTGCAGGTGCAGCAAGACAAACCTGTTCCTCATGAACAGAAACAGTAGATGCCACAGCTTCATTCTCTATTTGCTCAGGATGAGCCCTGCATCACATGACCTAAGTTATCTAACTCCATGCTGAACTAATGCTTCAGCTCAGTATTTGATTTTCACAAGAAATAAAAAACGAATAAACATGGAAGATTACTGAAAGGGCAGGTCACTAACCAGGGTGACTGGGTTCTACACTAGACTGAATTCTTACAAGCCACTTAATTTTCCTAAGGTTATCTGGAGTATAGTTCTCCTCTTTCTTGTGCTAAAAGGGTGTTTGATTTCGCTTGTAATATCGCAAACAGGGCTGTTTCCTCTCAGAGGCATTTGCCCTTTGGGAAAGGGATCAAAGTATGCAGTCATATTTGTAGAGCACCAAAATACTTGCAAAAAAGTGTAACATACAGACTACTAAGAGGCTGTCTGTCAATATTAATTCCAGAATAACATAAAGAACCTTTTCTACCAGAAAAAAAATGCTGCCTGTATATAGAAGAAAGGGTCACAACTTATTTATTTTGCTGAGTATAAATAAAGCCAGTATGTAGCTCCTGAAGGAGAACGTGAACAAAGTAAACCCAGAAGCTGAAGGCCAGGGTTTAAAAGACTTTCCTTTCATTTAAGTTTTAGCAGCCTTGAAAGTAGGAATTCTCCCCATCTCACATGGCTACTTCTTCCATAGATGAGGTCTTTGGTAGCACTCCAATTACCCATTTTTATTTACCTAATGATCAATGGACAAAATTTATTGAACTGCAGCATTTGGCAGCTGAAAAGTGAAGCTAAGAATTAAGAGAGGTATCAAATAACTGTGCAGACTTCTTGTATTTGGCTGAAATGAAACTTAGTCTGAGCTCCTTCACTTTGAGCATTAAGATTCCTTCCCCTTCCACTGGTATTCAAAGAAAACCTCTCGGAGGATACTGCATCATCAAAGAAATTGCACAAGGCTTCTGTAAATTTCTGGGCAAGTAGTGAAAACAAAAACAAAACAAACAAAACCAAAACAAAACTCCCAAATAATAAATACCATTAAAATTAGTTTACTACCATCTCTCTAGACAGGGGAGACTGCAGACAACATCACTCTTCCAAAAAAGTTTGAGTTTGATGTTGCGAATAACAAGTCTGTAGACAGAAACACACAGAATTATGCAACTTTGTTACAACACTTCAGTATAAGTAATTCTACACAAGTACTGTGGGAAATAAAGTGAGCAAAAGAAGAAACACTTCTTTATAGCAACAAGAGGATCTAATGCCAGGAGAGAAGCAGCCATCCCAAGGGCACAACAAACGGCTGTGTAAATTCAGTTGCACTGACTGTCCTTTGACTCCATGCAGACGCAAAAGCAGTTCTGTACTTCACTGGAACATTGCTCAGTGTGTGTTGCTTGGCTTGGTCAAGCAAGCTTGCAAACCTGGCCAACAATGTTAGGGGCTATACCTGTCTAGAATAAGTCTAATTCTTGCTGCTGATCTAAACCTGTTGGTGTTGGACAAGTCCAATGCTGAGATCTTCTGACTGCAAATTTGCTAGCCAAACAGTGCTCAACACCTCAGTATCAACACACTACCACCATGCAACAAGGACAGCAGCAGCAACATCAATCAGACTTCAGGAAAAAAAACTTGTATTATTTCTTACATTTGGCAGATTTGCCATTTTGGCAGCTAAACTGTGCCCAGCCTTGCCCTGCTGAACCTCATGACCCACCCTCTGATCTCAGTATGGCTGATGCTTTGGCATAAAAAAACATTACCTCTTGGAAACTTGGCAAGGTCTCTTCTGCTGTAAGATCACCAGGGCTCACTAGTCTGCAGCTGCTGAGCTCTGTCATCATCTTTTAAAGCACTCTGGACAAACCACAATGCTACACAAAACACACACATTTATTTAGCCAAACAACATCAGCTCTTCCTGTTACATTGATGCAGCCAAACTGACATTTTATTGATCCAGGTAGCCTGCTCTATGTCCCCTCTTCATTATTTTTCATTTGTCCAATTAACATAAAAAGAGAGAAGAAAAATAGGCTGTGACAAGACCCTGCATCCTCTAGAGTATTCATGTGGAACTACTCCCCACCTTTTGTTTCAAACAAGCATTATCAAAGTACACCAAGAAGCTCCCAGTCTCTGAACTAGAATATGTTCCAGTTTATTAGGCTCCAAAATAAACTCTCTCTTCAAAAAAAAAAAAAAAAAAAAAAAAAAAAAAAACCAAACAAACCAAAACCAACCACCAAAACAATAAACCAAACCCAGTTGACCTGTCCTAACACAGCTCAACTGACATGCCTGAAGTCTGCATTATTACAGTACACCCACAATAATGAATTTCCTGCAGCCAAGGCTAACTAAAGTCATTTAACATGAACAGAAGCCCTGGGAACAAGGAGCTAGCTACATTTAATTCAGAGTGTTAAACCTTGATTTTTGTTGTCAGATTTGATGCACAACTTAAAAATAAGGCATAACAGCTGCAAAGACAATATTCTTCTTTCCTTTACAAAGAAACTAAACAGAAGGCAGCTGACAATAAAGTAACATTGGTTTTTGACACATAAATAACATCTTTCATAACCTCCATTTCTTTATGTCAACAAATGACAGTAATAGAGAAGCTGAGATAACAGCAGGTCTCCATGAGCTCAGAGGTAGCATTGGGTCTCCAGTGATGGACAGTTGAGCACCGTGTGCCAGATGGTCTCCAAACCTGTGCAGTGGCTCTCCTCATTCTGAAAGTTTGCTCTTTATGTAAAATGGGGCGTTTACTAAACTGTGTGGGAAGCAAGAGGGAGATTGTTTGTGTAACAACTCTATTTTTCTGTTTTGTTTTTAAATGAGATGTGTGAACTTGTAATCCAAATGTTTTTAAAAAGTTCTCCCTTTTTACAGCTTCCTTTCCCAGCTGCCAACATGTTTTATATCTATAAGCTCTGAGAATTTTCATGAATGTTTGATGTAACAGCTTCAACAGCAATTGTGGGATTGTTCAATGTCCAATTAGTTAGCGTAGGGATGGGCTTTGGTGCCTAATTTGTTCCATTTCTGTCTTCTCCAATACATTCAACCGACATCAGAATACCAGAAACATAGTTAAACTGCACAAGCCAATCAATCTCAGATGCTGAACCCAGAAGATGAAAATGTGAAGAGTGCCTTTAGAATAGCAAAAATAGATATTTTGTTAATTATAGTTATGCAGCTCCGCTCTACCTCTCTCATCTCCCTACTATCAAAATAGGACATCTGAGATGGTGTATTTCAGCTGGGCTCTTTTCTCTCATTAGGAATCATTTCACTGACTTTGTAAAACAGGCAACCAGCAGGTAAAACAATTACACTGAATGTTTCCCATTCAAAGGTAAATTAGGTTACAATGGTTAATCTTGGGTCCCCACTCTCTGTCTCCCAATCAATTCTGTCATTCTAGACACAGGTGAGAAAGCGCCATAAGTCGTGCATATTTACCAGTGGTAGCTGAACTGTCCTACCTCGCATATGCCACTTTTCCTCCTTGTTCCAAGTACATAGCAGCATCTTACCTCCAGCAGTATAAAGGGAAGATCAAGTCAATTAGTGGTGAGAGGGAAAGAAAGCAGTTTCGCTCGTCTATAAGAAGCGTACAGCAAGCAGTGTACAAATTAGGTGGCTCATTACATTCCTTTTCATCTTAGATTTTAAAAGGCAGCAAAATGCTGAAATACCATTAGAAGTATATGCTATGAGTCTCTACAGTCATACCAAAGTCAAAGCCTAAGCTCCCAACAATTCCAGATCAGAGAACGGAAATGCTTCACATGGCATTTAGAATGCCAGAAGCATCAGAGATATGCCCTTTGGAGATGGTATGAGGCACGAGTGCATCTCGTTATCCTTTACACTAAACAGATCCAAATGTTCGCTCCACTACTGAAATTTTACTGCTAGACCTTGCCTCACTTACAAAGGCCCTGACCACAAAGAATTATTCTTACTGTAAAAAAAAGAACACAAACCCTTGAACATGAGGAGCACTTCTGCTCTGCTCTGCTTCCTACACTGAAGTAAACAAATCCCAAGCCTTTGTATGGAGTGATTGAGTTACCATGGTGTACAGCAAGTTATAGATGTCCATTGAGCAACAGCAGCCAAGGCCATCCGTGCCCTTAACCACTGGAAATGCAAAGTAAAACTACTTCCACTTGGTTTAAGCTAAAATCTTATACTAATTTACCATTTACCACTTCAGTAACACTTCACGCACATTCTCCTCTTCTTGCAAACATAGTCCTTCACACATAGGACTTCAAACATTTGTTATCGTATGAATGTTGATTTAGGGAGGCAGCACTGAAGTTCTTTACATGGAAATTTGAACAGACTATGTAGAATAAGACTCTCAGTACCTTGGGAAGTTTTCAGCTACAGCATAAACTAGATGCAATTTTCATGTCATGCATGAATGATTGCACTGCCAGAAGGACAACATCCCCTGTCATCACACCAAATTGTTGTCTGCCCTTGAAGAGAGAGCTATACCAGCTCCTCCATCAAAAAACCAACACTCCTTGCATCACAAGATTTTCCCTTCGCATTCTCCCACCTAAGAACTGACCAAGCTTGAACCTGTCTTACCTCACAGAGTTAGCAGAATCACAGGCTGCAGCAGTCTGCCAGCATGCCAAGCAAAATAGTACTCCAATCTGTTCAGTGTCTTTTTTTCCAGCCTTAGTTGATTGCCATTAAGCTGGATCCTCAGCTCCAGTGACATCTTCAAAGAGACCAACAGCTGCAAACTGTTGCACTGATTACTATAACAAAATCTCACTGCATCAGAATGAGCCACAGATACAACAACCCAGCATGGAAATAGGAACTGGAATGGACAGACACACAATAGGAATACAGCATTTGCTCATGTTAAAGTGCAGTCACACACAGTGTCACCCCTCTTTTCCTTCACCTGTGCAAGTCCCAGCCAGATCCAACAGCTTTCTGCAAGATCACTGGTCAGGATGAGAACAGAGCAACAGCCAGTATTTTTAAGTCAGCCTGATATATTACATCCAAGGCACAGCCCCGTGTTCTTATCACACCCATTACCCTTGGGTTGGAAGACACCTCCTTAGACAACAAAGACTCTGGGATTCTAGATTAAAGCCACAGATAACACAGCAGAACAGAAGGAACACAGACTCCACAACAGGAATTTCTTAAGCACAGCCATTTTATACGATGCACACACAGAATCACAGACCAGGGTTCACAAATCCCAACTCTCGCACACAGTAGCCACCTAAAGCTGCCTATTGATGCTAAGGAAGACCACCAAGAGCTAAATCTGCACAAAGGTTTCAGCAGGTGTATGTTCTACCCAGCTCAGAGGCTACAGTCATCAAAACAGGCCTCAGCAGCAAGGTTCACCAGGAGTAATGGTATGAAATGGCAAAGGGGCCCACACTAACAAGCTTGAGCTATCAAGCTGCAACCAGCACTACAGGAGTGCCATGGCAGCAACCACAGTTACAGTTGTGACACAAAGGAAGCCTAATGTACTCTGGGAGTCCTGGGTAGTGTGGAGGATGGGAGAAGCAGCATGACACGCACCTAAGTCTGGTTGGCAGAAGCAGAGTGAGAGCTCTGAGGGGTTTCTTTTGTTTTTAACACAGGTGCTTACAGTCGACAGACAGTTGTGCGTTCAATGTCACCGGTTTCTGCACATCTGTACTCTTCCATCAGGGATGACCTGAGCCTGTCTATACTGCTGTAAGGAGCTAGACAGCAGAGGCAACCTACCCAAAAAGTAGACTTCTCTCTAGACTTGGACAATGAACCAAACTCTGCTTGAACTTTACCAAGAAAAGCCAGGTGACCAGAAAACAAATGGGAAAAACAGAGGTGGGGTCACAGGATGAAACTAGGAGACATCTAGTCCAACAGAAGCTGTACACAGGAGTCACAAATGCTCCCCTCTTCCGGTTGTTTTCGGTACTCAACAGTTGGGTGGAAAAAGAGGTACAATCTCTGCCCTTTCTAAGAGCTAGGTATGAACATCTGCAACTCAGAAGTGGGAGAAGATATTTCAGGGTAAACTGAATAGCTTACTTGTAGAAGCTCCTCAGTCTCTGCATCTTGAGAGACCCAAGCTAAGAGGTATAACCCCAGTATAACCCTAGAAAGTATAACTCTGTAGTCCAACTCAGCAGTAGAGACTTGTAAAATGAGAGACTTTCCACTTATTTATCAGCTTAGCAAGTAAAGAACTCATGCAGAGCACAGATGACTCAGATGCATCTTGTTTCCCCTGTCTGTAGAGGGTCAGAGACCCATGGCAATTCCGTAACTGTCAGTGTGAGGGGAGAGCTCAGATAAGCACACTCTCCAGGTGTTAGGTACCACTGGGCTAGGCAGACATCCCCAAACAAGTTCTTCCTTCCAAAAGCAGCACCCCACATACTAGACTACACAAAGACTCCAAGGGTAAGCCCAAGTGACATGCCAGAACACTCCACTGTACAGCCTAAACATCCCACACATTGCTTCCTAAAATTCAACAGCTGTTGAGTCATCAGAAGAGCCCTCTTCACACCTGCTGCAGTTTAATTGGTTTGACCACAGGTGACCAGGTTGTATAAAGTGTTCTACATATGGTGGCACAGTCTTAGTACTTCCTTTTTTCTGTTAAAAATTCCTCACTAAAGATGTCTGGAAACAGGAATAAAAATTGAGACCATCACCGGGTACATGTACAGCAAGCTGTCCTAACACCCACTATCAACATTCAGGTCGTTGTCTACTCTTAGGGCAAGGGGCTCCCCACTCTGTTTACCTCTTTTCTTCAGCCCACTGGTTCCATTTGCATTACTACCACACATAAAGCAACAGTCTTTACTCCTTCAGTTATATCCAATCTACAATTTTTTTTCCCAATACCAAGGCAAACTTAACAATTCATCAAGCCAAGCGTGCCTCAGGCATAGCCTTCCCGTTCTGCCCTTTAAAACATGGAAGCAGTCACACAGTAAAATCCAAAAAGCCATCAAAAAAAATTCTTCAGGTCTTTTCACTACCTACAAGATACATGACAATGGTTGGACAGACTATGCTGTTCCAACACTGGGGACTCCCCAAACTGCATTTTTTTTCCCCTTTACTCTTATCCTATTTTCCTCTGGCTCTTGTATCCCTCTCCTGTTTTACTATAAGTGTTCAAAGGTCTCTGGGACAGGGCTTGATTTTCCATTATATACACAGCAGAGCCTTGAGTCTGATTGGAGCTCTTAGATGCAATGATACAAATTAATAATAATAGCTGCAGAATGGTGGTAATACTCTCCAGTTGTGATGGGCATGCTGGAAAGATTACTTGATGTTTATAAAGCTCTTTGGGACTCTTGGATGAAAGTTAAGTAAGTGATGCACATGATCTATTATTCTATTCAGCACTTCAGTATCCAAGGCTAGAATCTATTCTAGTTGAAAAAGATTTTTACTGTACTGTAAAATGGAAACAAAATGAAATATATATAGTGCATGGTGTTTTATATATAAGGCACAGGCAGCACAGAAACAGAATCTCATTATTGAAATGGATGTAGCTGAAGCTGTTACACACAGTAGGTAAAAGACCAGATTCAGTGACCTCTTATTCCATTTAATCAAAACTGTTAGTTTATGATTTTCCAAAGGCCAAAGAGATTTTTTTCTTTTTTCTTTATCAGTTATTTCATCAGTTAGTAATAAACCTTTGTAGTTGCTTATGATGTGAATCTCAAGCAGACCTGACCAGCAATGAAATGAAAATAAAGTGCATGTATGTTTAACAAACAAAACCACAGTTCTTCTGTAATACTGTGTGCATTTAACCACCAGATCTTAACCATTCAAAGAGGCTGCTCTCCCTCTTCCCCATCGCAAGTTTCTGCTCATTTCACAGCATCCCCCACTGCTCCAGCTAGACGCAGTTCCCTAGCAAGTTCCCCCCTCCTCCAGTTCTGCACTTGCTGAGCACAGAGGGTAGATGATGCTGTTTTAATGGTGCTAGTTATGCAATACGTGGTCCTGCTGTTTCTAGGAATAGACACGCTCAGACATCAATTAACATCTAATTGCGGGAATTAATCTTGTTCCTCTGCCTCAGACGCCACAGAGATCAAACCAAGCCCATTTGCAGCTCTATTTTTAATTTAGTGGAATTACAGTTTTTCCATCCAGTGAAAAAATAATTAAGTGACATGCTGTCCAGAGAAAATACAGTTCAGGGATCAGGACATTGATGAAGAAATGCAACGAGAAGGAAGAGATCACAGCTGTTTATGCCAAAGCAAAAGCATCTTTGTTACTGCAAGCTTTTCCTCCCTTCACACTTTCCCAGCAGTATTTGCATCGCACATTTGTGCTTGAGGGATCCTCACAGAGACAGTGAGGATTATGAGAGCAGTTTGGGAAGGATCTGAATTTACCACCCTAGCAGATAATCCCTAATTCTCAGGGTCAGCCTGTGCACAGGGGCAAAACAAGCATAGAAAGAAGATAAAACAAGGAAGCAGAGGGAAAGGATTTAAAAACAACAGCGAGATCAAGCAAAATGTTTTGCAACACTCCCTTAAAGCAGTCACCCATCATCTTATTATCTGGTGAAGAAAGAAATTGTGGGCCACAGACAGGGCTTTTTACTGTATTTTGCAAGTCTTTGTACTAAATGAAGCCAAGCAGTTTTTGAGCAGTCAGCTCCCAATCTTAAAATACTGTTTCAGTTTCCTATGTATGGAAGCAAGGAAGACTTGAGCTTGGCTGGTGAAGTTAGGGTGGAAACAGGCTGGCTTATTCTGGAAGAGAGAATAGAATCCTATATGATAAACTCGAACCTGCAACAGATACCAATCAGAAAGCTATCTGAGCCTGACCCTCTAAAAGAGCTGCGTGAGAACTCAGCCATGACACTACACTCTGGGATTGGGTCACATCATCTTATATTAAACCTAAACAGCTGAAGCTGGCATTAGGTCAACTTACAACACAGACTAATGAACTGTATTTCTTGCTGTAAGGAAAGGGACTTTGATGGCTCTTCCAGTTTTCAGAAAGAACTGAACCACTCCTTCCTGAGTTAAACTGGCAAGGTCCTAGGTTAAATTCCAAGGACAACTGGCATGACACAGAGCTTCACTCATTTTCATTCCTTGTGTCAATCCAATTATTCTCTTGGGTCCTCAGCACCAGCAGCAAGATCAGAGATGATCTCACCTAAGGTCATCAACCCTTTGCTTCCTTTTTCTGCCATTTGCCAAATACAGCATGCCTAGTAATGAACACCACTGAACCCCTCCTTTTACTTCCTCCTGGTAAAGGGGGATTGGAACATTCCCACTTCAATGCCTCCATAACAGCTCCCTTCAGAAATGCAGCTCAAGGAAAAGGTGCACTTGTGAATCTTTCTGGCACTTTTACTGTAGGTCACTCCCTCTGTGAGGAGCCCATATGAGATGGATGAATGCCAGCCAGCCCCATACCCACAGATATTTCAGAAATTTAAAAAAAAAAAAAAAAAAAGTGGTGGAGGAGCCCCACCATTCCATCTGCTTTCATAGACTTTAAAATCCCATCTTCTTACAGGGAAAAAAATTGTACATGGGACAGGTGTTGGTGGAGATTTGCCATGTCACGCCTGATTCAAGAAACTTCTGGGTCCTGTAGAAGAGAAGATGTTCAAAATAAGACTCCGCTTGGTGAGATTTTTCTAGGCACCTGTCAAATTTACACATGCTTATGTGTGAGTGAAAGGCGGAGGTAGGTGCTTTGTAGCGATTCACAGTAAGAATTAAGACAAGAAAACCAAACCCATTTATTCAATGCACATCATCAGTTACTTAATTTACATTCCCATCAAGCAGCAATAAACATCCTTCTGCTGCTTCCCATTCCCTTCCCCCTAGACTTTCCATTAGGAGCTCAGCTGGAGGCACGGAGGGAGCGCGAGAGGAGGGAAACCGAGATTCTAATTCCATAAACCAATTCCTCGTTCTTAAAATACTGATACGTAGTTCTGCCAATATGTGTCAATCTTGACTTACAACCTCTGTGCCCCCTGCTGTGCCCCTGCAGTCCTCACTTTTTGCTGACAGTAGAGCTCTAAACTATTAACACCGCATCCCAAGAACAATTTGACTTGCTTGACATTTCTTCTACTACCTTATTCCTGGAGTTTTCCCCTGTCTTTCCTAAACATCCCCCTAAATCATTCCTCACCAATAATCCATACTTTTATGATCCAGTACTTTTCTGAAGCGAGATAAAGTAATGTCATCGGTGAGAGAGCTGTAAGAATCCACTCTGTACTGTTTCATTCTATCCTACAATATACGTACTTTCTTTAGGAGACTGATATTGCAATAAAAAAAGAACATAAAGAAAACCACACCCTTCTCACCACAAAGGTCTCAATTATCTGTCCAGGTGAAACCCCCCCAAAATACATAGAGCAAGGATCATTGTAACTGGATGGCAATTAACTCATTTGCAAATTACAGAGAATTTTCTGGTGAAAAAAAGCACTTGCTATCTATCTTGAAAATATATCATACAGTATAGAAGAATTAAAACTCTCAAATAAAGTAACCTTAACATAAACCCTAACCACAGAAACAGTACTCAAAAAAGTAAACCATGCTCAAACAAAAAACATTCTCACGGTCAAAGATTACATTTCTTTCTTTGCAGACCTCAAAGGCACAGACATTCACACCGTGATCCACAACCAAGCAGCTTACTTCTTCAGAGTAACAGATACATGCCTGAGCTCACTAGTAACAGTTACAGTTAAAGCAGTGCAAATACAAGAGAAGAGTTCAAGTTGCTAAACACACCGGGGATTGGGGGAACATGCCACAGGCATGGAAGTAATGCCAAAGCACGCCAGCACTTCATACAGTATTTGTAAATAAAAGCCAAGTTTTTACCGAGTATGAGGAAAGGGTGTCGAGATGGAAGATTGCAGTATCCCATTTCTGACTTAAATTACAAAGTAAACCAAAATATGACTTACATTTCTACCTCAGCTTCCCATTTATATAATGATGATACTAAGATTCAGACACCTTTTAAAATATTTTATGTTCTTTGTTGAGAAATGCAACATTAAGTTTATTCATGCTTGTCACTCCTATCATTAGCTCTACTTGAAGACACCACAGCTTTATTAGACACCAAAACTGCTTCATAAATTTCAATTACCTAGAACAAATCATTACCATTGTTTTATTAACTCTTGTGTAATTGCCTGTTGTGCATACATTTACAAAGTTAATATATGTAAACCACACTTAAGAAGTTCTTTCAGTACCTCTTATCTGCATGCTTAGCACATATATGTGCTTACATAATTTTTTTCTTTACATTTAAAAACCTTCATCCTGAAATTTCCACTACACTCACGCATACTGGTGTGATTTAGACATTTAAAAATGAGATTTTTGTGATATTGCTTACTACCGATGTAGTCACTTGTGTCACTGAAACAAAAAATTAAAAATCATCTTATCATTTAGATGAATGGAGAAATATTTGTATTTACAGGAAATCTTGAAAGAGAAGATCACATAATTTTTGCCTTGATTATTTTTTTTAAAGATGAAATTGAAGACAAGCCATCTTGTTGGGTCTTAGGCATAATTAACATACCAGGATCCCAAATTACTACTTAACAGCTTTCACTCAGCTGTTGCCTATTGATGACAATGGTCTGCTTTTATAGAACACCTGAGGACATAAAACATGCACCTGAGAAAAGACAGTGTTTGGTTTTGAGCATTACTCCAAGGACTATTATTAATTGTAAAATAACTATTTGTTCCAGAGGCAAGGATCAGACTCTGGCCTCTCAGGTGACTGAACTATTTTATATGGGAGCCAAATTTCCTTTTCCCATATATTATTTTCTGCATAGTGATACAACTTCAATAACTCATCTCTCCATCTCTCTCCCAGTAAACTACAGGCTTGAAGTATTTGTGGTAGTAGAGAGAGATGTGACTTTGAAAGCCATGAGGTTGCAAAGAAAACAGTCTCTCACTTTCTGCACGGTTTCTCTGACAAGGTGTTATGTACCAAGGTGATATCTCCATCTCTTTTCCTACAATGAGGATACATGATGGAAAAAATAAAAGCTCTCTTCTCTTTGTAGGCATTTCAGCTCAGTAAAGAATGCCAGATATCCCAAGTGTTTCTGAATTAAACACTTGAACTCCACCAAGAGACAGGATGGATGATAAGACTTTCCACTCAGAATTTCCTACTGGTTAGCTCTGTCCTGTGTTAAAAACACTGTTCCAGAATTCATTTTGATATACCTAGCTGTTCCTATACCTCATTCAAAGAGTGCAAGTGCAATTTGATACAGGTTTCATATTCAACTCCAAGGTCAGGTGATTAAAAAGCAAAGCATTCTGGCACTTAAAGTGCCATACTTCCTTGTGCTGAAATGTTTTCAGTATCTAGCTCCTAGAAACCGACATGCTGAAGCTGTACTTGCTTGCCTTCCTCAAAGTAAACAAGTATCCGAAGGTAAACACAACAAAAGTAATGGGGGAAAGAGGCTACAAAATTAAATTGTTAGAAAGCAGAAAACAACTGTAGTATTAGAATATAAGATGAGATTTCTGGTAAGACTATAGCAGTTTTATCTATGGGAGGGTGAGCTGGTCCTGTACAGATCCATACTCTTTCCTGGAGCATGGCACCAACAAGTGAATGCTACCTCAGGAGCCTTGATGCATGGCAGTCCCCAAGAATTAGATGTGAAATTATGAACCCGTGCTTAGAAAAGCGAGGAAAACAACAGATAAAACTGAACGAATCACGGGGCATCTCTTGTAAATAAACATAACGACGATGGAATTACTGTCAAATCAAATTATACAAATTACAGATCGTAAGCTGTAGCTTTAAAGTAGCCTGATTGATTACTCAAAATGAAACAAGAAGCAGGCGGAGGACACCGCCAGCATGTTAAGCAGCTCCCCACCCCACAGCTGTGGCTCCAGCAGCACGGCCAGGCCCAGGAGAGAGCTTGGGGACGAGCCACCCTGGAAGCAGCTTCATTTACAGCGTGGCATTTAAGGCAACACACGATACTTTGGACCGCGCTTTTTAGGACTTGCTTCTCCCCAGCGGGGTGGAGTCTTCGTGTATGGGGGCAATTACTCGGTTGGGAAAGCACTGACAGGACGGTGCATCAAGCGAGGGACACAGGCCATGGCAATGGCAGCGACCCACTGCAGTACCTGCCTACCGCTGCCGTGGTGGGGCAAACAAAAAGAAAGAATAATAATAATAATTAAAAAAGTGACTTATTTCACCAGGAGAGTGGAAACAAGGCAAAAAGGAGATCCGGCATCAACTACCGCCTCAGTCCGGTGGCCCCGCCTTACCTCAGCCGGTGGGGCCGGCGGTCTCCGGCTCCCTCTGCCGGGACCACACCCGCCGCAGAGCCGCTGCCATCGCCACCGTCCCAGTCTCTGCAGCCGAAGCCGCAACCCTTTCTGTGGGCGACCCCCGCGGTCGGCTGCCCCGCGGCCCTGAGGGGCGCAGCTCCAGTCGTTGGGGCGACCGTTAAACGGCCTTTGGAGCTGCCGCCAGCAGCGCCCGCGAGCCTGTGGTGGGGAGGGGCAGGTGCCGGGCAAGACCTCGGGGACCCGGGGGAGCCCTTCGAAGCGGGCGGCGGACTCAGGGAGTCTATCGGGCTGGAGCCGCGGGTGGGGAGGAAAGCAGGTGGCCATTTCAGAAACGCCGTGGGGGAGAGGAGTCGGACCCCGATCCGAGGTCCGGAGGAGGGAAGCTCCGGGCAAGGCCGGGGAGTGTGTGTGTGTGTGTGGAACACGGCCTGAGGGAGCGGGGTTGCTGCGGGGAGCAGCCCTCCGGCCACAGCCGCTCTCCGGGTGCTTCGGGGCAGGGCCGCAGCTCGGCTGTGAAACCGCGGGAGGTCGGGTGATCGTCTCTCCAGGGAATCCCCTCCGCTCGGCCCGGCCCTCGCCTGGTGAGGGTCTTCTAAGAGATGCTGCGGTGCTCCGTCTTTCACGGTGGTATCTGATCAGAGTAAGATACCTCTCCCCGGGACAGATAAACCACCTTTCTTGTAAAAAGTAATCTCATTTTCAATTTGAATGCCCTCTTTCAATAGAGTACGTTGTTTTTATCGTTTATTCTGTTTGACCAAAACACACCAGATTTGTTGCTAGAGATAAAGCTATAGCAAAGGACAATGTTTAACAAAGATATCAAAGGGTTTCTCACAAAGCGATGCTCAATATGCACTTCGTATTATTAATACCAAGGAAAGAAATAGATGGCCCTTGTTGATTATCCATCTCCAGAGGGAAAAAGACTTACCACAGCAGGTTTTTATGTAAAATTTAATCTGGTGCCCAAAAAAGTCCCATTCAGTTCTTTCAGCTGTATTTCACTGCGTATCAAAGAAAAAAATAGTAAACCCTTCAATACATGATTGGCATTAAGCTCACAATGTCAACCTGAATACATTGTCGTTACCCATCTGGCTGGGTATGTGGTGATTGGAGAGCATTAAATAGTTTCTAGGTGGTTTTCCCTTCCTTCTTTGCTTGCCCAGCAGTTTGGCAGCATTTGCTTGGGAAACTCGGCAACAAATTATCTGAGAGAAGCAAAACCAAATATTGCCTCAGCTTCCATAACAGCATGAAGCTCGTACCGTAGCTCAGCTAAATCTTCCTTTAAGGTCTTGGCCAGACAAACTGTTATTTAACTCAACTGCTTTTATTTTTTAATAAAATTGTCTTTAAAATGTATGAGGCACATCGGAGGGGACAAGGTGTACAAGGACAGAAAGTGCACTGTCAGCCAAATAAGCAGCTACATGCAATAAATAAGTAACGAGAGGAAGCAGAAGGCCCTGAAAGATGGGCCCATAAAGATGTGGGAATGCCCCAGAGAGCACTCTTGTAGAAGAGCAAACACTACAGCTTTGGTCCCAGAGAGCCACCAAGCACGGAGGATGTGGAAGAGAAAGCTACCACTGCTCGGAGCAGACGCAGGAAGACTACAGACACAGGCACTTCCAGGGCTGGAAATATCAATGCTTTACATAGAAGTAGTCAGACAGGTGCTGATTGCGGGTCACAAGGGAAAGGAGAATCAGTTCCTGCTTGCAGTGATGAACCCCTTGTGACTGTGCTAGAGTGATTAGATAGTCTGCCATTTCAGTTCACTAAAAATCTTATGGCATTGCTCAGTAATGACTGAAGCCAATTCAGAGAACTCTGGAATTGTCCCCTCTTCTTCCTTTCTCTTCCCCTGAGATAAGATGGGCAACACCTTTCCCTAATGCCATGTATCCAGCAAGTCAGAGATGCTACACAGGATTTCTAAACCTTTACAGAATGGGCAGTGAGTAACATGCCCATGCTGCTCGCTTGCTCATAAGAATTAAAGTGAAGATGCGGGTGGAGGGAGGGACACGACTGTGATCTGCTGCAACTGATACATTCAGAAACACTGGAGGAAAAATCCCAGTGTTCACCTGTTGGAAAGTGACACTGTCATGAAACTGTTAAATCCCAGTTAATGCCATTACTCCCAAGCGTTTCATTGATTTGTTACATCGCCAAAAAACATTATTAACTGCCCAGATCACTGTGTGCTCTTGGCTTCACATTTCTCCATTTAAATAGATGGAGACTGGAGGAGATATTCTCAGATAGAGAAGCTGTAAATTTAAGCACTATTTGATTTTCAGAGGTGTTGAGATTTCTTAACTGCCACTGAAATTAAATGGAGGCGCATTTGCTCAGCACTGTCAAAAATTAGGGTGGTTTTGTTCAGGTAGTACATCAATTTGAAAATAGAAACCTTGTTTGTGCACCCAGGTTGAAGATACTCTCAAGCATCAGTGTAAGGCCAAGTGCAAGATCCATGTGGCACATGGGGAAAAAAAATAATCCTCGTTTTATTCTTCACAAATGTTAAGAGCAGCAATTTTGACTCAGCTTTTCTTTCTCAGTAGCAATTGGTTTTCTGGAGATTACTGGGCCTGCTCTGTTAATACTTAGATGCTCATTAATAGAGGTGCCCCCTTTGAGGAGGAGGCAGGAGCTATAATTTCTGACACTGGCTGTGGAAAGCCCTTTTCATGTTCCTTACAGTGATAGCCTTATAATTTTTTTTCTCAAACCATCTTGAATTGTTCTGATTATTCCTGGACTGCCACCTCTAAGGATTTCTGGGACAGTCTTTCACACTGTAGTTTTAAGGTGAACAGCAAGCTTTACTGTGCTTTAGTCATTCTGCTTTCTGGGGGTAAGCTCTATATAAGGAAGAGGAACACCTCCCAAACATTTTCTGGCTACACAGTGCAGTATTGTTGAATCTGATAATTAGGATTAATACTATGCAGAGAGTTATGAATGCAACAGTGCGAGATAGAAAACAAGAACAGAAAATGTTTGAAATGCACCAAAACCATTCAACGTACTTCACAACAGCAATCTCCATCTTGGCCTTTATTTGCCAAGAATTCACTCTAGTTAGAGACCAAATCAGGAAACAAATTCTCCTGCTGCTTTCAACACCTCTCCCAATGAGAAAAAGCATTACAAGCATAATAATAAAGCGTGTTTCCTAAGGCAGTGCTCTTACATTAGGCAAAGCAGCTTTGGAAACACCACCACCTCAAGCCTCCAACCATGTTGGGAATGGCATTAGTGAAGAAACTGGCAGAAGAGGAGCATCTCAATTTCTGCTGAGTGGTACCAGAGTGTATTTACACACAAAGGTCTTTCTACCATGCAAGGTCTAATAATAAGGAATTAGATCAGTGTCTGTCTCTCATCTCTCACTACAGAATGGCCTTTTAAAAGTGTAGAAAAATAATTGTTTTCAAAATTCCACATTACAAAACCATCTGACAGATGGCAGCTGACAGAATGTGGCCGTTTTCATCTGACACATCTGAGGAGGAAAGAGTATTCTGCACTTGGGATGGATAGTTAAATCATGCTTACACTATTTGCTAATGATTAGTTTGAGAGCATCAATTATATTAGATACTAGGTATTTTCCAACAGCTCTATGACCTTATGGAACAAGCCCATATCAATCTGATTTTAGATTGCAAAATTGCAGTGCCAAATAGTGATGGCTGTGAATACAGACCCTCTGCTAAAATTTCTTCACAGAAAATACACAGTGAGTAACTCTAGCTGCACGATCCACTTATAGAAACTGTTGTCTTCTCAGAAACAAAATTCAAACTCAGTGGGTAAATAATTTGTTGCAGATAGCTTGGGTAGATCTGGCCAGTGGCAGCCTGGGCGTACTGTCACTGTTTTTCTCTGTACCTGCTAAAACCACTTGTAAGCGTACATGCTGCAGATCAACATAAAGGACAAGCAGAACATCAAGCACTTTCCTTATGGAAGAAGTGAACATGATGCTTTTGTCAGCTGCTTCCAGTAGATGACATGAAACGGTGGGCAGGAAGCTCTAACAGAACAAAGCTTTTCTAAAGGGCAAGTCAAGCAAGTGGTCTCTAAAATTTCCAAAAGAACAAACACACGTTTTGCAGGCAAATCTGCTGTCTGGCTGGATGTGTTTACCACCTGCCTTATCTCAGAGTCACAGCTGAAATAACAGGGATTGTGATGCTGACAAGTTGCTTAAATATGGCTCATTAAAACCCAGGGTGCCTTAGGAATGTGAAGTATTTGCTGTAAGACACCATAATATCAGTATCAGGCACTGACATGTAAGAACGCCCTAGTTGCTGGCCATAAACTGGCCATAAGCTGGCCATAAACTGGCCAACAATGAGGGCTGTGTGCTGGAGGAAGGTGGAATAAGACTTGGTTTCACTCTGAGGAAGGGGCTGAAGAAGGAGATAGGAAAAAAGGTATAAATCTGAAAAGCTGCAGATGGACAGCCTAGTTTACATCTGTGTCAGTGTCACTGTCACATTAGATGGTGGCCAATATAAGATTTACTCTTCCAGACCTTTTACAAGGAGCTGAAGCTTCCACACAGGCTGGAGAGAGAGAACTGCTATGAAACTGGGTATGACATGATGCTTTTCTTATTTAAAAAAAACATTATTAGCCTATTGCTTAGTGTACTTACCTTGGTGATTTGAAACCAATTTCATGCTGACCATGCCTGGCTGTGATCCTAGTGCACAGGATCTTGCTGTGAAGGCAATTGGCTACCCAGGAGGGATGATTAGTGACTCCCCCCCATCACCCTCACCCAGAAAAGGAAAATAACTTCTTTATCTGACCTTTGCAGGAAACCTGAAGCCTCCAGCAGCCTTGGCAGCATGATGAAGTAGATAATGATCAGGAAGAATCTTGCCACTGGTATCTCTGGTCCACTCCTTCACTGTAATTCTAGACATTCTTTAAAGGGTAATATGAAGTCTTCCAGTGGATTTTGGTGCTCCCAGGATTGGATGGGCATCAGAAAAGGAGGCTGCTTTTGCTTTTGTTTTATGCAAAGGTAATGTTGCACTGAAGTGCCTGAGGTTGGACACCTAAAAGTCTTTTGCAGTAGCTCATCCTGAGTCTGATGGAGGAAAAAAAAATTGCACACTACATTCAAGCTATGTGAAACCAGACTAATTATCTCTTTATCTGGGAAAGAAGCCCACACTTCAGCTTCTGTGTTTTTCCAAGAACATCTAAAACTTGAAGTCCGTTATATTTTGGATTGTTTGCTTTGTCTGAGTGCTACTTGTTTTAACTTGTTATCCAGTAAATTCTTCTTCAGGTCCTTTTTCTAGCATATATCAAAGGGATCAAAAAAATAAGTAAATCTCAGGGGAGGGATGCTGGCATTCAGTTTGCCTTTTCCCATTAGGGAATCAGGATGGTCTTATAGTGCTGTTGTAGAGAAAATGCAGCTCTCCTTCACAGTCTTTAGAAGTATATAATGATCAGTAAGATTCTTGCCACTGGTATCTCTGGTCCACTCCTGCCAGGCCTCAGAGCACATTTGGCTTTTACACCCTCCTGTTGGTCAGTTTTGGGTCACCTGTCCTGTCTGCTTCTGTCTGCAGGTGCGACCTCTCTATGCTTTTCTGCTTCTGACCCTCCAAAACAGGGTATTCCACCTGATCTGCAGCATGCTCGGTATAAAAGCTGAGGGATCAAAGGGTCAATCTCTTTATTCAGTGGCCAGCATCTGAGGAGAACTCTGTCTGCTCATCTGCCTTTGATCCTGATCTATGCGTTCCTGAATCCAGATCCATAATCCAGTTCCCATCCATCACTGAGTCCCATTTGGGACTTTCTCAGTTCCTGCCTGTGACATGATCTTCATCCTGGAAGCTTGATACTGGTTTTACATATATTATATATATAAATTTTTTTTTTTACATATTATTATCCTTTTGTTATTACTATTTCATTAGTTTAGTTTCTTTTAAACTCATAAGTCTCTTTCTCTCTCATTTGCCTTTCCCTGTTGGGAGAGGTAGGTTCATTTCAGTGCCAGTCTGACCCAAACCACAACAAAAGCTTACATTTTTCTACCAGCTCCCAAATCATCTTTTTGTCCTCACAAACTGAACAGAGTAAATGGGTATTCACTGAAGCTGGGAACTTTTAACCAGGACTCTTCTATTAAAATTCATTCTGAATCTTTATCCACAAAGGTGCAGTGTTGGGCTCACACTGCATACTGCTTCACATGAAGTAAAACAATTGATTTTTCATGGAAGTAAAATACTGGCACAGAGGTGTCAATCAAAAGCCTAGTCTCTCACCCACAACTGTGTTAACTTGTGGGTACCAAAAGAATCAATGTGCCTTTACCTGTCATTACATAGTAATAAAGAAGAATTTCTGATTCTATATCTATCTTACTTGCTCTTCTCCCTTTTGTCTCTCTCGAAACAGGGCACCAGAACGTACACACACCAAGTTACCCAAATCTAGTATTTAAGACAGCAGAAAACTGATTATAATATTATAATCTGCCAGCTCTCCAGAGATCTTATAACAGTTCATAATTGCTAATTCAGCCTCAGAAACACTAATGAGATAGGTTGGAGCCATTATTTTCATTTTAAAATATGAGGAAACTGAGACAGAGTGAAAAGCTATGACTCACGGAGTATTGCTTCAGAAAGAAGGGCATAAAAATCCCATCATTCCCAAGGTATACACAAATCACTTTTATGAAGAGCTCTGCCTCTCTCTGGCTTACTTACTTGGTGTACCTTACATTAATAGCTGTACAGCAGCCAAGACTTAACAGGCCAGAGAAAGGTGCCTTCTTCCTACAGCTTGCTTTGTGTCATTTTATGAAGACAACTGTGAGTGTCCTTTAGATGGAGAAGCTAGAACTTGGCCATCCCTGTTTTGAGACAAGTGCTGTAACTGTTTGTTCTTTAGAAGTTAGAGGCACCATCAAAACCACAACAGTTTAATGAATTTCTGACTGCATTATTTAATGAAATTCTGACTGTTTAATGGCTGCATTGCTCTGTGCTGTTTCTATGTCAGGGCTAGTTGAGTCAGATTTGTTTCTTTGAGTTAGGTATATACTCTTTCTGTCTTCTAGATGAGACCCTACACCTGGTGTGTCTGGTTCTTGTTTCATCACTCTGGGCACTGTAATTCTAGGCATTCTTTAAAGAACAAAATGAAATACCCTTTGGATTCTTCAAATTGTTGTGTATCTCTAGTGTGGCTGTAGAGGTAGTTGACTCTAATACATTTTGTATTAGAGTTTAGCTGCAGCGATGGAGAAGATGGACATACTGCTTACAGGCTTGCAAATCAATCTGAGCTGTTCTGTGTTGCAACTATAAACCCTGGCAGATTCAAAACAATTCAGTGCCTGCACCACAACTGGCAGGACCAAGTGGGCTGTCAGGAATAGTGTGCAGGGACAACTTCCAGAGCCTCAAGAAGTAAGACGGAGCCCAGCTGTGCACAGCAGCTCAGTGCAAGCTGGATCTAAATCAATGCCATGCAGAACCACTGCCTCCACATCTGCAGCTCCATGCTCCAGGTTCCAGGGTTTGTTTGTTCAAGCCATCATGTAGCTGCAGACCTAGATCTGGGTTAGCACTGCACTGGAGGATTGAATCCTCTCTCTGGAAGATTGGGGAATGCCAGTATAACTCTGCAAGAGCCAACCTAGCTCTGATATGGCCAGATAATAAGCTTGACTGACTTCAGATCTGCACTGGACACAGATATCAGGTGTATTACACTGTGCACTCAGTAGTACTCGTATAGGTTTCTCATCTCATGAGTTTCCCCATTACCTTTGATAATGGTGATTTTATTGTAGGATCTCTCTCCTATCTCTTATCTAATAGGATTTATGTGTATGGGAAGAAGAACTAATATGGCAGCTGAGATCTGCAAATTTGCCAAGCAGTGCAACTGCTGCAGCTCAGCACACTCTTCTGCATTTTTGGGTGAATGCATTTTTCAAGAGACTCTGAAGGAGAAACACTGTCCAGATATAGCTTTATCAAACACGGCTTCATTCTTGGCTCATTTGTTGCCTCTGATATTTTACTTTTTTACACAGAAGTAAGATAGACAGATTCAACCTGTAGTAACACCTGCCTTACACTTCCAAGAGGCCAGGGAATGACCAGGCAGAGTGCCAAGACTGAGGATGCTACTGGCGAGGCCACCTGACACACAGCAAAATGGACTGGTTTCTCGAGCATGGGTGCTAAATTAATTAAGTGTAGTTTGTAATGCATTTGATATGCTCTGGGCCTTTTGAGTTCAGGAAAAGCCACACTCTGGAAGGAAATAACAGTAAATATGTTTTTTTAACTATCTGATTATGAATGCTATTTCTCCACTAGCTCTACTGCTATGTCCTTGGCTGTCCTTTTTGACCTATTTGTGTACGTGGTGTCCTTCAAACTGATTTAATAGAAAGCATATTTGCATGCACATTTCATTTCACTTCAGTTTCTCCAAAACTAAGCTTCTTTGGGATTTTTGGCTTCCTGTATCTGCTTTTTGCCACAGCTTCTTGGTTTTCTCTTTGTATGGCCTGAGATACAAAATCTGACGTTCTGAGCAACTTTGCTTATTGAGGTTCAACTTTTTGTAAAAAACAGAAAACAACTCCATTTTCTTTAGGAAAATGCTATTGGCTGTTTTCCTTCGTAATGCCTCTTCCATCTCTTAAGGATCTGTACTGCCCTTTTTATTTATTGTAGTTCTCCCCATCTCCATGTTTCCTCCTATTCTTTCTCGCTCCCCTCCTCCCCCTTTCATTTCCTCTTTCTTCCCAGCTTCTCTCCACTGGGGACTAAGACCTCCTGTTCTTCTCTTCAATTCTGCAGGGTTTTTCACTTAGTAATGCTTTGCTTGAAAAGCCTTGTACCTTTAAAATGCCTTCTACATTTAGAGTAGAAAAGTATACCTTGTCATCAGCCATCATAGCTGAATATGGCATGGGATTTTGACTGTTATACTTCAATTTGACTATCCTTGGCACTGCCTCCTCTTTCTGTTTGTCATTCTCCAGTACTGTTCTAACTTTCCATGTGGAGGAGGTGTCATGTTTATTCAGAAGTCCAAGTTGAGAGGTGAAACCAACTTCATGGTTTGCCGAGGCTTATAGGAAATTTTGAGGTGATTATTAGCTGATTGATAATTACAGGAGACTGAATAACCTCCCTAGCCAAATCACTCTCCTGCCAGTAGCATCGGACAGGCTATGAAATGCATTTGAAACGAGAGGCATGTTCCCAGAGGTACGTACCCAGATTCACCAAAGGGGGCATTTCAGGGGTGGGTGTTTAAAATTAAAACTATGTTTTGGCAAATAAAATTTACATCAATAAAATGTAAGCCTGTAACTTTCCATCTGCAATCAAATTACAGTCATACAAGTTCCTTTACCTGACTGCAGGGACTAGTCTGGCAATCAGAAATGTGAATTTGAGTTTCACTTGTGAATCCACCAGATGAGGCATATCTTTACCACTTTTGAGTGGTACAGAGAACAATTATCCTACAGCTATAGCTTATATATCCCTGACCTGACATTGTTAGTGAGGTATACGTTTGCTATTTCCCTGCTACGACTATTAGAGAGTGCTTTCTCTTGATCAGAGTCCACAAAATTAATTCCTACACCTTTCTCAAGCTAGCTAGTGGACTACGTAGCCTTTTCGCTTTCTGTCATCAAAAGAAAGGTAGAGCATGAATAGAAAGAGGCCATGAACATGAAGAACAGTACAATTATTTCAGCTGTGCATTTTTACCAGCTATTAATCATGCCAGCAGTTGCCTCCAACTCTGCTTCATGTGCTTATGTGCTCTCATTTCCTCTAATCATGAATTAGTGCTCTTGTTAGGCAAAAAGATTCTCGCAAAGTCCAAGACCCTTCTGAATTGAGTGATTGTCAGTCCTGACAGCCTTTCTGTTAAGTTTATAGGGTATCTTTTAGCAACTCCATTCACAGAAATCAGATTGTCACCAAGCTGACATACCATATTGATCTCTCCTGATTATAATGTGGAATAGCCACTTTCCTGACACATACTAGTGCTAAAGAGAGACTTACACCAAACACATGGCATAAAATGATTGCCTAAAAGAGTAGCAGCAAGAACTAGGAAGGAGGGGGCAAAAAGTGTGGAGGGCTTAGAATTTATTAATCGAAGTGCTCTCCTTCGCTTGTTGGCTTCTCCTCCCTCTCTCAGCACTTTTTTCCCTTAACATAGATGTTCCTTCCAACCTGCGTAAATTGTAAATCTGATATCCCAGACTGAATTTAGTTGCCATTTCGTGGAAGAACACCAGGCTGAGCATCAGTATAAAATCACAGACTTTTGCAACTGTCTTGATTTTTTTTTCCTTAGTGAAGCCATAAGTCTTGTTTGGTAATCTAAATCCTGCTACAGGGAAATTTAGACAAAACAGTAACTGAAACACAGACATGCAATATTGAAATAGGAAAGACAGCTGTTACAATCTCTTTTGTTTCTAGGTATGAATGAAAGAAAAATGGCAGCAGCCCAAGTTAAGTTTCTTACGTTGTGAGATAGTTGCTTCAAATCTTTAGTAAAGGCCCTTGCAGAATGGAAAATACTGTCTGCTTTCTCTTAAAAATGCAATGAAAGCAAAATGCTATGTTTTTTACTGAGAGAGACCACTGTTCTCTGGTTTCCATTTTCATGTAATAGACATTTGGGCAAGTCCCTTTAAATCCACAGTCCAGTCTCTGGTATATAAAAATTGACTTATTTTCCTTACACAGACATAAGTGCTTTGCCACAGACCTGTCTATTGTTTTGCTACCTTACCTGTTTTGGGGGGTTTGGAGTTAGATTTCAAGTTCCTTGAAACAAGAATCTCATAATGTATTTTCAACTGTAAAGATGTTTAGAATACATTGAGGTGACTTAAAAAAACATGAAAAAGAAGAAAACATAACATGGCAATGATTCTGAATTTCATGGGTCTTCATTAATGCACATCTCTACTAGTTTTTACTTCTCATACAAAGGACTCTGGGTTAGACTTGGAATTAAATATTGCAGGTGAGCAAACTGAGTAAAGACTGTAAGCATAATGTTTTAACAATATTTTAGTTTCAAGGATCTGCTAGTAGGCTGTCACCCACGTAAGTAAAGAGGCATCTCTCCACCCAGCGAACTCATCAGAAGAGTGTTTTCATCACAGACATGACTTAAGAACTGAAGTCAGTAACTCAGGAGGGTTTTTATAGTGTTTCTTGAGTATTTAAAGATTGCTCTGTCTTGTGAAAATACCATCTTTGGGAAAGAGGTTGCCTTCAGGCCATACTGTTTCTGTCTTTCTTAGACACCTAATTTTGCCGTTGCTGGGACACTGATATTTCCTTCTGATTTTACATAGGATTTTATTCCAAACATTTTCTGTAATTCTGCATTATAGAAACTCATTATGCCTTTCTAATTTAGCGAGGCACAGACAGTTCTTATTCCTATGGTACCTGAGTGCCCAGGCAGAAAATTCCACAACCGTTTTCACTAATAGTAAATAGAATAGTAACCAGACAACTGTGCAGTTATGAAATAAAAAGTCTTTCCCAAATGTGCCTTGAATCCACACTGGCAGTGCCACTCTTTTGCTTGCTTTTGCCAGAGTTCATTTTTTGGGTGACATGGGACATGTCAGAAGCAGAAGGAATTTCTGCGAAATCACTTCATTCTCAGTGACAACAGCAGCACAAACTGACCTTATCTATCACTGATGAACACTCCCCATAAATACAAACAATGCAGAAAAGCAGCTGATATTGCAAGTTCTTTGGTAAAACTCCGTGATTTAGTGTGTAACACACTGGCACTTGCTGTGTAACTTTAATACACAACTTCAGGATTTACAACAGTTCACACTGTGTGAGAACATTGCCAACTACTGTGATTTGTGCAAGGTGGAACTGGCAGAGCAGAAACCGTGGGTAAATATAATGCATGGTCTTTGCTTGTTTTAGCTATTTTTTTAGAGTTTTGATATGTATTTGCCATTTAACTGTGAGACTTGTGGAGCTGGATCAAAGAAAGGTTCGCATGTTTTTGCACATCTGCATCTTTTCATTCATCCATGGGCATATATTCATACATGTTTAGCCTTATTTATCTTGAAAAGTGGGTGAAGAGTTAGAGAGGCTTATACAGTAGTAGTTGTACAGTCAATATCTCTAAGCAGTTGATTATTCTGAGAAGAAACTCAGATTTTTAAAGTTGTTTTTATTTTCTAATTTTATTCTTTAACTGTTTTAATGACTTTTAAAATTGTTTTTACAACTCTGCTATTCCTATTTTTGTTATCTTCATGCTACTGTACATCTGATGCTTTAGAGGTGTGAAGTACTAATAGAGTATAGGCAATAACTATAAATACTCCATATGCCACAGACCTCAGAATATACTGATTCCTGATTTACAGCCTTTGGGTACCCACCATACACCTGATTTTGACTAACAGGAGGAGGGAGAAAGGAAGAAGAGTGGATTTGGGGGTTGAGGGGCAGAACATGAAAGTTGGTTATGTATTTTCTGTCTTGAAACCACATGGAAGATATTCCAAAGGCAGTCAAGGTAATAAATTTCACACTTTACTGTTTGTTACCATTAATTCATCTTTGTTTATGACACCCATACACTTTATCTCTCAAAATCAAGGTGACATCTTTCACAGTGTTGCTTTCCAACATCTGATGCCATTGTAACAAGACATTACATGAAACTCCCCTGTTCCTATAGCTAAGAACAGAAAAATCTAATAGATGTCTGAATGATAGACATTTAATGCAATAAACCATCCTGTGCTGTGACATGTCTACTGGGAACTAGGAAAAGCAGCATCTACTTCGGTTAGGGCTTTTTTTTTTTCAGCTGCAGTCTAAATTGGTTCTTCTTCAGCACTAGAAACCCTTACATGGGAGCAGCGTGCTGCTCATATTCTACAGGACCTCCCCCCCCAAGTTTGCATTTCTTTGGACTCCATTTTAGGACTTTTTGGTCAGTGTGACTGGCTGGCTTTGCTGAGTCCTGTTGCCCTCTGCAAGATGAACCTTAAGCAAACCGATGCACTTGTTCTCTCCTATTGAATCACCACATCACTAACATGGACATTCATAGAATCATAGAAACACAAGGTTGGAAAGGATCTACGAGGTCATCTAGTCCAACCATCCTATTGCCAAATACTACCCACTAAGCTACTAAATCCTGTCTTGTAGCACCTTGTCCAGACACTTGAACACCCCCAGGGATGGTGACTCCACCACCTCCCTGGGCAGGCCATTCCAGTGCCTGACCACTCTTTGGGAGAAAAAGTTTTTCCTGACATCTAATCTAAATCTCCCCTGGTGCAACTTGTAGCCATTTCCCCAGTATGAGGCTGTACATAGGCACAGTCTTCAGCAAACGATAAGTGAGACAGCTGGATAAGCGCTTTATTATCAACAACACGTTTTAAATTGGTGAGAGGGAAGAGAAGGAGGTTCCTTTTATTAAAAAAATCTTCTGAGCACCCAGATTTGACTTGTCAGTATTATTAGGAAACTCATATTCTGATGTTGCATGGGTGGAACTGCGCCACGGTACTGCATTACTGTAACAGCTCAGCAAAGGTCCTTGAGCGTGTAGCATGTCATAAATTTGCTGTAATGAAAGCAAGCGTTTCTGGTCACTTCAGGGGGAGGGGAGGTCTCTCTATTGTGATTCCCCAAGTTTTGCTGCAGAAAACAAGGCATAATCAGTTGCCGGTAGTAGGAAGTTAAAGCTGCCTCCCGTCTTTGAACACTCCTGTTCAATATATGATGCCTTCTGTTCACTCTTTGGCATTTCTACAGCTTTCAGTATTCAGATATTCAACTTTAAAAGCCTTCCCCAATTTAACGCAGAGCCCTGATGCATTTCTAACTAGAGAGAATAATTAGATGAACCAGGCACACAACGATGTTCCACTAAGGATAGCCTCTGTGGCAAACCTTTGAAAAGCAAAAGATAAACTCTCACTGGAATCCACAAAGAAGCAGTAACCATATGGGGATTGTGCTGCTGAATATATCAGAGAAATCAAGAAAAATATATCTCGGGATAAGTCAACATATGGCAGGCATCCACAAGGCTTAGACATTCTCAGCTCGGGCTGTGTGTTTCTTACATAGGTCACAGAAAAAAGCTAATGCCGGGGAAAAAGAATGAGAGATCAAAGTCTGCGCATGAGTTAAAAGCATCGCAACATGTGGGCACAGCAAGTAATCTACGGAGCAAAATGAGCAGTGTAATATGTTGCAAGCTGAAGCTTCTAACACCTCATTACAGCCACAGGGGTACAGCCACCTCAGTTCCCCCTGCCTGCAGCCTGGTCTTCTGGCCACCAGTATTTGCATAATGAAGAAAAGAGTAATCAGACCTCATATTGCAGGATAGTCAGTCATCACATGAAAGGGTAATTAGAATTTCTCTTTGCCCAAATTTTATACCATGCTGATCATCATGTTTTTTGAAAATGTACTTCACACAAAATTTAAACTGTTAGGTTTTTCCCCCACCCCTAATCTCTAGGAACTACTTCCTGACTCTTTATCTTTTCTTGTCCAGGACTGCTCAACAGGTCATCTACGTTTTAGAGAACACTTCCCTCCAACTGAAGCACCAGACACTAGTCCCTGCCAACAGTAATGTAACAGATTTGACAGAGCAACAGATGGGTGAAAACAGCTACGCTAGAAATAGTTTTCTTTCTTTCTGGAGGCAGTCCATACATTCACAAACTGGTCAAATTTGTTTTGTAATGTACCGGTCTACCATTCAGTGAAAGTGAGTTAGCAATTTCCAAGGTAATTCCCCTATTTCCCTGCCAACAGCTTTGACAGGAGCCCCTGGGGAAATAACCATTAAGCAAACATCTGTGTACTTCCTATCTGTCAGCATCTCAACAGCTTCAGATGTGGGGGCTGACATGAAGGACCTGCCAGCTCTAGCAGAGCCCAAATTCTGAGGCAGCTGAGATTAGCAGAAACTACAACTCAACAGCGATAAAGACCCTGAGATATACCGAACTGCACAAAGTAGCAAATTGCTCTTTTCCTAAATGTATTATGTTCACCTTGATACAATGTAAGTCAATTTTTACAATGAAAATCTCCCTTGAGAACCTGCTGCAGCATTAGTATTGTCATCTGTCTAGTGTCATCTGTCTGGTGATGTGACATCGTATTGTCATCTTGTCAAAATGATTAAGTGAGCTAAAAAGCTAAAATTTTAGAGCTTTCATCATAAATAAAATGCACAAAGGGTTATTTTTGTTTGTCAGCATCTGCTATATTTTAGTAATTTGGCTCTGAAGGAGGAGGGAAAAGAAAAACAGGGTGGGGAGAAAGACACATAAGGAAAACCATTAATCTTGAGAAGAATGAGACTGCAACTTGCCCATCAACCTTAAGATTAAAATCGCTCAAAAAACAACAGCCATTTTATATTCACTTATGAAAGAAATTGGTAAAGCAACTTGTTACCTCACATTTTCATAAATGATATGAGTGATATCAACAGCTGATACCCAATAGTTTCTACAGTATTTTCAGGGAAATGGAATATGTTAGTATCTTCCTTGCCATAAAATGGACCAGCCCACACTTCCCAACTACACCTGAAATACACCTTTGCATAGCATCTAGCAGAGAATATTGTCTTCAGTTATGCCTCTAGTCAAACTGCAATCTTATGTCATCCTTAATATTTATTAAAAACAGGGAGGTGTTGCAAGTGACATTTGTGATGGAGGCTGTACTGTTGTTATCTCGATGCAAACTTGTAATCATTGAAAACATTTGGTAGTTTGGATTTAGATATTACACAAGCAACTCAGTTGAACAAAAGTCAACCATTACATTTGATATAGAATTGCAACTGTGGGGCATTCTCTAAGGCATCTTAGATTCGTGTGGCTACAGCTATGTCTCAGCCTGTGACAGCATGGTTGATTTCACCTGCCCACTACTGCAATCAGCGGGGAGAATCAGAGATCATAATATAGATACATAATACGGACAGCTACCAACTTCAGCATCCAGCCTACTTCCCACTGCCTACATAGTGGAGCCAGGATTTGGCAGCCTTGGAAAGCAGATGATATGAACTCTTTTGTGGTTTCCTGGTTTTAGGAACTGTTATAGACACCAGTCTTGCTTGGAGATCAGTTGGTTGATGTGGTCCTGAATATTCGTGCTTCACCAGCTCCTTTCTGTCTCATCTCCTTCACACAGGTAAAAAGCCATACAGCAGTTATAAAACCATCTCCTGACTATGGATCACGACAGCCTGAAGTGAAGTGCCAGGCCCTTTCATGAGCTCCTTCATATAAGTTAGCCTGGCCAAAGAACCATTTTCTGAAGACAGGGAATAAGCCTCCTTCTTCTTTCCTTATCCTGCTGAGAGAACATCTGAGATGTGTGATAGTTAAGCTTAGAAATCATTGAGTTTCAGTTATTGGGACAGTTAGTTCCCTAAACAACTACCACTGGGAGCTGTTGAGAGTCAATGCTTGGAAAACAAGAAAGAAAATGCCCTGGAGCATTAGTAAATTTGCAGCTTGTGTTTTTGAAATTGCCAGTATTAGCAAGGACATGAAGGGAATAACAGCACCCTCTTTAAGCAGATGTTTTAATCTAGTAATTTATTGGAACCCCCAGATGTTGTCCCATCACCCAAACAGATTATGTGCAAGTGTGAGAGACAGTGGAAGTTCTTAAGTACACCATTAGTCCAACCTGAATCTGGAAAATGCCAGAAGATTACAGGATTTCTTGCTGTAAGTCATGGGTCCCAGTCTAGTTTGAAACACAAAGAAAGGTCAATTTCATGGTGAATTCAGATTTCATTGAATATGCAGGATAATGTGTGTATGCTTATATGATTGCTCCCAATTCCAGAAAAGTGGAAAGAATACTGGAGCTTGCTGGCTGTTCTAATCAGTGGCTAATTCTAAACCACGATTGTGCCAAAACTTTCTCCACTTAGTTTTTAAGACTTTGAAATTAGCAACTCTGTATTCCTTTTTCTCTACCCAAATACTTCTACAGGTCTGCAGTTGGGAATGATGCTTTTGACAAGGGAGTTACCCGGTATTTCCTTCCATTTAAATAAAACTCTTTTCACCAATCCTATATGAGAAAGAAATATGCTCTTGCAGTAATGACATGCTTTATTTCCCTTTCAGTAGATTGAATTTGAGAGTCATAGAACAGAACCATTGCCAGTAGGAAGGTCTCCACACACAAAGAGGAGAATTGCTGCCAGGAGCAGGGCAAGAAAGCGGTCCTATTAAACATATGGGAAAGAGTCAAGCATATGGATCAACTGGAAAGTTGTTGACTGGGAACGTTTGTATACCCCCACTCTTATCTCCTGTATTTTTGCTGAAAAACACATTTCTTCTAACAGTCTCAATTGCAAAGGCAGTGGGTTTTTTTATCCTCCTAGCAGGTTTTAACCTAGACAATGCTATGTGAGCATCAAAAGCATTGGTAATTCCTTTCCTCATTCCAGCAACTTCCAAGGGTAGTTGTTTCTATCTGACATTACCATTAATATCCAGAGAAATCAAAATGTGTCTATAACATAAGCTTAGATACTGGCAGCAAATTTCTATTTAGAACATGGCTAAAAGAGCATCATGACATATTTTCCATTTACATTAATGAAATCTCATTTCCCCGCTTATTAATAGTGAAACTATTAGCTTAAAAATACTTCTGTAGAAGAAAGTGTCACCTTCATGATGTGATGCTGAAGTTTGAATGAAGTAGCAATAAAACTGCACTACATCAGCACCTTAGCAAAAATATCTTTTCACCCAGAGTTGGTAACAGAATGTGATAAAGTCATGTGTGAATTAAAGCAACAAGGATATTTATGTAGTGGTCTAGCACAGAGCACGCAGCATAAAGAACACACCTGTCAGGAATGCATCTATTTGTACCACACACTAGTTTCTTAAAAATACACATCTTACGTGTTCATTTCATTAGACTGTTGGAAAGCAAGACCTGTTGAGATCCTTATAGAGGCATGAGTTTAATACATTGCAGTGACGAATTAATAGTTTATTGCCTTGTTAGACAGAATGGATCCATAGAACGGCACTGAAAGCCTCAGGCATGCCCTAAGCAAATTACTAATACTCTTACCGTGCCCCTCATTGATATATTCAAGTACATTTGTGTGTGAACTCTTCGTACATGTTGTGCCTAATGAAACCACAAAGTCAGGTTGCAAAATGGCTATTTGTCAAAAATAAATACCTCTGAACAGAGTTCGGACTTGGTCTCATGCAGTCTCCAAGGCAAAGCCAATTAGGAGTAACTGTTGCTAGAATCACTTTTACTTTTATATGGTTTTCAAGAAGCAGCAAAGCAAAGCAGCAGCAAAGCTTAGCATCCAAGAATACATCAGTCCACATTTTCAAAGCTCACAAATTCTCTGAATCGAAATAGGGATCTGCCATTAGCCAAGTGTTTGTGTGCACACAGCTGATTTGCTTGTAGTCATTTGCGAACATCAGGTATGCAGAAATATGTGCAAGTATGCATGACCCACAGGCAAAGGCGTCTCTCTATTAAATAAGCACAGCTGTGTCTCAAGCTGTGCGTGAGCTCCAGGCAGTAGGTCACACAACTGGAGAATAACCGAGTCAAGAGGCAGTAGCTAAGGACAGACAGGGGAGCGGACACACTGAAGAGCAGGGAGTTCTCCGTGAGGTTGTCCAAACCCCTTGGCTGTCCCATAACTGCACTCCCCTGGTTGGGGGGCAGGTTGATTCCCTGGATGCAGCACATGCAGGCCCTGAGCAGCGGCTCCTGTCTTCTAAAAAGCACACCACAAGCAGTAGTGAAGGACTATGAATGAAACTGGGGACAGACAACCAAGTCTCAGCATATGTGTGACCCAACAGATCTGAAAATGTAAAAGCTATTCCACTGCGCACAGAAGATGGGTTGTCTGTGTTTCCTCCTGGATAAACACACAATGGGAACACTCTGGATGGCTTTTGTAGAGAAAATAATTATCTCACAAATGCATTCGGTGCCCTGAAGAAGTCAATGGGCACAAGGATACCAGCAATGTAGTTGGCATATTCAATCTAGGTTTCAAAAAAACTTTTGGTAAGGTTCTTCACAGAATCTCACTCTGCTATGGGCTTCCATCAGAGACAGGATATCAGAGCACGGAGACCGTATCGCTCACAAAAGGCTCCAAGAAACTGAGCTGTCACAGGATATACAGAATGTCATCTCTTTTCAAAAGATAGGAAACCAAATATACCTTTTATATTCTAATAATACCTCCTCTTGTCAATTTGATTTTATCCTGGAGATGGTGACATTTCAGCGCTAAGCAATATCACTGTCTCCTGCACACGCATGCTGTGAATCTTCACATTCAAAAAACACAGGGAGGTGTTTGATCAAACAAAGCTACAGAAGCAAGTGTTTCCACGAGCACATCAATAACAACTGGCCTGCATCCTCTCTGCAAGCCAGGAGGGAACCCGTGCCGCAGTCTGACAGCTTCTTGCTGAGGGGAGCGAAGGTTCGTGAATATTTCAATTTCTCCCTGAGTCACGCTTTCTTCAAGAAAACAGCTCAACGCTTTAAACATCAGCCTTCAAACATAACATTTTTAAAGCAAACAACAAAGAACAGTTCATAAACGGGACTAAACTCGGTGCTGCGTAGATTAGACTCAAACAACTTCCCCATGACTCAGCTGCATTAAGGGATACTTTTGTGATGCATCCACTCTTATTAAATGGGATATGCTTTTTTTTCTTAAAACCTGAGTTCTTCTGATGCTTTTGAGGAAAAACCCACACACATTTCCAGTGACAGAAGGTAGGAAAAGAGAACAGGAAAGCACAGAAATAGAGACTCAAATAAGATCTTAAGTGATTATCTCTTTTTTGCCTTGAGCTATAAAGGCAACAACTGCCTACTTTCTAGGAGAATTAATTTGCTTAGCAGAGCCTACGAGGATACTTAAGCAGCAGTTAATAGAAGCTAGATTACAAAGTGAGTAAAGAACAAAAACTTCCCATTTACGTACATCTTGCTTTGTATCATGAAGATAAAATGATCTGAGATTTGAAGTATATTCGGTTTTTCCAAATCATACCCAAATGGCATGTCATGGTGTTTTAAGCCTCAGTTGCCACAGCTCATTAACAAGTGAGTCCATCACTTCGAACTGGAAACAACTTTGAAATAAATCCCCAGGCTGTAGCATCCAAACTGACTGCACTCTGCTCCTGTTTGGAGAGGCAGCAGTATTTCGACTTTAGTTTACACTCTCTTCATAGTCCCTACCTGCTGCTGCTGATTTTACAGGCCTCTGCACAAGGTAAACTGGACCTTTAAATCCTTACCAGTGCAAGGAGGAAGAATACTTCTTAGTTTTGTTCTCATCCAACTTTTTTTTTTTCTCCTCTCTGGGCTTTGTATTTTTTTTCTCCTAGTATAATATATCCAACACTTGCTACAGATTGCGTTATCTTGAACACAAGCAAAGTTTTGCCTGTGGGCTGCGACGGAAGGCCTCAAGAGGCCTCTAATTTGTCAAGACAGAGCAAAAAGCACTTACATTCTTTTTAACTTGGACACCTGGCCTGAAAATGCAGATGGCTTCAGCAGGCGCTGTTTTCTCCTTGATGGGATTATACAACTTTCTGGCTTACATTCAGGCTGTACTCTAGTAGGCAAACACCACTTCAAAAGTAAGGCTTACTTGCATCAGTATCGCAATTGTCACAGTTTAGTACCTGAGGTGAGTGGCAGCTTACACTCCAAAATCCACACATCCAGCACACATCTGCTCTCAGGAGACCCCACCTGGAGTACTGTGTCCAGCTCTGGAGTCCTCAACGTAGAAAGGACATGGAACTGTTGGAACGAGTCCAGCAGAGGGCCACAAAGATGATCAGAGGGATGGAGCACCTCTGCTGTGAAGACTGGGTGAGGGAGCTGGGCTTGTTCAGCCTGGAGAAGAGAAGGCTCCAAGGAGACCTTATAGCAGCCTTCCAGTATCTGAAGGGAGCCTACTCTTTGTCAGGAGGTGTAGTGACAGGACAAGGGGTAATGGCTTTAAATTAGAAGAGGGGAGATTTAGATTAGATACCAGGAAGAAATTCTTTACTGTGAGGGTGGTGAGGCACTGGAACAGGTTGTCCAGGGAAGTTGTGGAGTCTCCATCCCTGGAAGAGTTTAAGGCCAGGCTGGATGGGGCTTTGAGCAACCTGGTCTAGTGGAAGGTGTCCCTGCCCATGGCAGGGGGGTTGGAACTTGGTGATCTTGAAGGTTCCTTCCAACTCTAACCATTCTATGATCTTATGATTTTTTTAAAACAAACAGCAGGATCTGACACTTAAAAATCCCATTTTTCATCTCAAAATCTACTAATAACTGTCAAACTTGTTAACTATTGTACAACTAATCAACACACAAAAGGAATTATGGCATTGTATGGTTTGCTGTGGTACCTCAGCTTGATCTCACAACTTGGTATCGTACTTCCCTTGTTCCAGTTTGACCTCTCCACGTACTAGCTTCTGCCAAAACTCTTCTATTCACACATGCAACATGAGAGCAGCACCAGACAGGCTCTACCATTATTTTAACAAAAATGGTTAGACAAGACAAGCCGTTAAACACAAAAGATCACTTTATTTCTCAAATTACACCCCTCTCATTCTTGAAAAGGTGCATTTCTAATTGTTACGATTTTAAAACGTATTCTATATTTTCCTGCTAAGTTAAATACTTTAAAGAAAAATCCCAAAGAAATAAATACAAAGCACAACAGTTTCACTTTATGATCTGCTTTGAGCATTGTCTGGTCCTGCATCCGCTCTGGCGAGTTTTGCTGCTCTTTGAAATTCTTACAAAAGAAAACCTGAGCCAGCCTTCCTTGCTCTGCAGAGCCCTCTGCTTATCAACTGTAAATACAAACTGTTAATACAATGCTAGAACATGCACTGAATAGCTTACAGAAATTTAATAATTCCACAATTTTCGTTACAAATACACACATTGTTACTAAGGATACAATTATGATGCTTCTTTTTCTAGATGGTCATAGAAAATTCCATGTTACAAAATGCTCATTCGATGATGTGCACGTCTGCTGGTAAAATGGAAATCAGTGCTAACAAGGTTTGCCAGGTTGCTCAATGGGTACCGTAGAAAACCAGAAAATTCCCAAAGTTATTGACTGGATCACTGCAGCACACTCTGCAACCATCTTTTTACCTGAAACCTAATTAGCCCAAATGGTTGGCAATGAGTATCCGTTGGGGTATAAAATGTTACCAAGGCCATCAGTACCTGCCACGTGGGGTTTATTCTCATCTGATGAGCGCAGTTCCAATGCAATAGCACAGCTCCTGTCAACAACCAGGAACGGAGGTGTCACAGTAAGAGAGGTGAAAGCAGCCCAAGTGCAGTCAATATCCCATTCCTTCAAAGAGCTGAGACCAGAAGGCCGAAGCGCTTCCCATATCAGAAGTTGTGCTCCAAAAGTTTTTCTTGACAGATGTATCAGTATGAGCCTGAGCGGCTGCGGCTGTAAATTCATCCCAGTTAGGCATCACACTCCAGACAGTATTCCTGAAATCACAATCAGGGTCTGGCAGGCTGATTTCGCTACATATACATGCACTTAAAACAACGTTCAAAGACTATGGTAGAGTCTGAAAACTTTAGCTGAAACCTGTACCTGTCCACAACAAGGTCTGAGGTAGTTTAGAACCATTCTACCTTTAGGAAATACGAGAAAGAAGGAAAGGGATTTAATGCACAAAACTTTGAAGATAGAATGATAATTGCTACAGAGGAGAGGAGCGTAACCAGAGAAACTACTGTCTGTCGAGAGAGGAGCACTGACAGAAATGAGTGAAAAAAGCTGAACTTCTATTTAGCCTGGCTTCTTATATTTAATTTATGATCTTTAAAGGATCAACCTTGATATCCCCTCAGAAAGAAAACCAATGATAATAATGAAATTGAGCAAAGCATAAAGGAAAGAAAATGTTACAAGATACTGGACAAGGTTAATAGACATGAGCAATGAATTGTGAAGTAACGCTGTGCTTCTCAAAATGGGTCCATGTGCTCAGTGTAATGTTTGAATCTCCAGACAGCTGGAATAGCTTCACACAGGACCAGCGAAAAGTTAAGAATTCTTTCAAGGTTCCTTTTTGATGAGGCATTTATTTAGAAAAAAACCACTTGCGTACAACCAACACATTGAGCAATGCACAACTAACAAATTGAGAATGTATCAGATGCAAGATATATATCATGGCAAGATAAATGCTTAAATTTATATATATCTAAACTTAACTTACATAAGCCTGCACAAAGGTTGACCTACTACTTAAGTCAACAGGAAAACTCTTCGTGATTTTTCTCTTAAGGGGAACAAACAGTTTGAAAACAGATTATGTAAATACAAGCTCTAAAAGGGCTAGTAATTCCCGTATCCATAGACAGACAAATTTAAACTTTGCTCAATAGCCCTTCACAGCCTAGTGGTAGCTGCCCTTAAAGTCTGATGTGAGTGAAGAGGGGTGAGAATATTTTATTCCGCGTATGACAAAGAGGTAAAAAGGAATAAATTTTGAAAAATCCTTACTATATCACAATTTGAAGAAAAACCACAGCAACAGTTTTACGACTCTAGGCAGGGAGGAAAAGAAAATTAGTAACAAGCAGACTGGGGGGAAGCAGGGAGGAAAAAGTAAGAACTGTGAGGACTGGAGACAAACAGAACTAGCTCAGACCACAAGAACCGTATCCTCGTGTTGCTATTCCCATAAAAACTAGTAAAGCCTTGCTCCCTACATTCTCTTGCTCTTTTTTTTTCAGTGCCCACATTTAGGTGAGCGATAGACTATCAAAATTCCCTAAACTGAAGAAAAAAAGGCCATGTAGGAACACATCTTTACAAATAGCCACTTCAACTTAGGTAACACATAGTTAGCTATATAAGCACACATGCACACATGTAAGTTCATACCCGTCTTCCCCTCAACCTGCTCCTTGCAACTCCAGCTCTTGCTTTAAATGCTCTGTTTCTAATCCAATCCTCTAAGTCCCCTGAACTTTGTACTACTGCATAAAAAACACTCAAAGTGTTTACCTCTCAAAATAAGTGACATAATTCCTGAAACAGACACAAATCTTGTAACACTGATGCCCTTGTTATTAAAAATGACATAAACAAACTTACAGGATGACCCAAACGGGATCCTGGCCTGTAGAAAGCAGAAAAAACTTGCCCCTGTTCTCCAGCAATGAACCTGCTGTGATTGTTTCAAAAGCTGTTTCTCAGTGTGACAAATCTTTATGACAAATAACTGTGAAGAATTCTACTCTTTTAGCAGCTGAAAATAACTAAAAAAATGAATAGACAGCTATAAAGAATGCCCAAAGCCTAATTCTGTGGCCTGACCATGCTTCAAAAGCACAATTTAAAATTCTTAAGTAAAGGCAAAAAAACTTCCAACATCTCTTGTTAAACACATTTATTGGATTCTAGGCATTAACCATAGACCAGCTAGTAATTATAGCTCAGGAGTACCAGGACAGCAGATACATGATGTAGACCAAAAATGATAGGAAGAAAAGGAGTGATTCCTGGAAGGTGTGCAACTTTCCTGCTGCCTTTGCAGGAAGAAGCTGTGGCAACTCCTTGTCCTGGTTTGAGCGACACAGGATTAATTTACCTTTCAATAATTTTACTTTTCAGTAAGGTCTCTTCTAATGCTTGGGAAAACCGCACTTTTAGAAGACTCTAGTATCTGCATTTGTGAAAATATTTACTTTATAGCCAGCCATGGTATGTGGGTTTCAAGGTCTTAGTGTTTTCACGCGAGCCAGGTGCAGGGATGAAGAGGAACAAGACCCAGGCACCTGATCCAAGCTGGCAAAGAGAATTTATTTCATACCATCAACATCACATTCAATACAAGTTAGAAAGTGTGCTGAGGAGTTCTTCCCTGATGGCTGCAATCTTGAGAACTCCTTGCCCCAGAGCTGGACCCCTGCGCCCTTCCCTTCTTCCCGAAGCCGTTGTGCTCGGAGTGTCTGGCATTTGCTGTCCCCTGCTGGGGGTGCACAGCTTCCTGCTCATGGAATTGGCTGAGTATAATCCTTGTATATTTTATATTGGTATCGAGATCAATACTGGTTCTTTGGTGTTATAAATGTTAATTATTTAGTCTTATTCTATTAAATCTGTTTATATTTCAACCCTTGGGTTTCCTTGTGTTTTTTCTGATTCCCCTTCTGGGGTGGGGAGGGGTCACTGAGTGAGAGAATAATTGTTTAAATGACAATAAATTGTTGTGGGATCTTCAAACCATAGCGCTCCTGATCATTTGGATTACATATTGGCAAATAATCTTAGACACACGAAACCTCAGCAGTAAATACTGCCCAACTTACTTGTTATTTCAGGAGTCACCTGGTACTTTTTGGACACAGCATTTGCTGTAAAAGACCATACAGGTCAGTTTTGTACATTCCTCAGACTATTTAATACAGAGCGAGGTTGTCGTGTATCTGTCAGTTGTCAGGAGTCGCTGGGTAATTCTGAAAATCACGAGAAACTAAGCTATCTTCTCTTAATGGATGGATGAGTAGCTGCACAAAAAGAACAGATGTGCCAAGATGATAAATACGAAATAAGTAAGTACAAGTTCTAATGAGGAAAAGTACATACATTGCACCAACGGTGCAGCTCTCCTCCTCCACCATAGCCCAGGGCTTGTAGTAGCAGGGGGCTATTCCAGTAGCCTTTCCAGCCAGACAAGCATGTTTGCACCTCTGCAGGGTGAAGTCACCACTTCTCAGGTTTTTAGCCCAAATAATCTGAACTTCCATTCCCGTGATGTTTAGGTAAGGAATTAATTATAACGTGGTTTTTTTTTCAGAATACTGAGTTGTATGATTCTATTAGGCTAGAAGGAACAGGAGAAGAAGCAATTCTCCAATGGTGCGGAGAGCTGATGCTTCACTTCCTTCCACCATTTTATATATATCTATATAATTACACACATAGAGTATTATAAAAGTGTTATGTAGTTGTACTGGCAGTCAGTTTATTGGTAAATGACAGATACCTGCAGTTTTCTTGTATTATACTACAGTTTTCAATTTGGGCTTTCTTTATCTAAGGGAACTTGCAGGGTGACTGTAAGACTATTTACCTAGTAAGCATTTTCAAAATCAAACACAGACCCCAATTCTAGCATGGAATGCAGGTGGGACTTCAACATTAACCTCAGCCAAAGCTTTGCAATGAAAGCTTGTGAAGGGGCAAAAGGAAAGTCTGCAGGGGTTTTTTTTGAGCAGTTGTCAAAAGCCATATGAAGGTTCACTCTGTAAACACTGCAAGCCATAATGTACAAGGTAGCTATAAGGAAGACAGGTCTGTTCTTTGGGCAGTTAACCTACTCTATTTTATATACCTCACTACAGCTAAATTGCCAATGCTTAACAACTGGGCAAAAAGCACCTTTGGATCTGCTCACTCATACCTTGTGTAGACACTGGCACTTTTTAAGAAACCGTAAAATAAAGTCAGGATTCTGCCATACCACATTGACAGCATTTCACACCTGCCTGCACAGAATTTTTTTTTCAAGTTTTTTGAGCTTTAGAACCTGCTTGAAATTCAAGCTAAATTATTAGCCACTAGCTCGATTTAACATTATATATATTTATAAATATATGACTATTTAGGTACTTCTAAAACTTTTCCCAGGACTTTTATTTCTGTATCCTGAACAAAGCTTTGTGGAACTTCTATACATATATCTGAGTTAATTAGTAGAATTGACAACAACAACAATCAGTTCAAAGAGAACCAAGGATTCTAACCTAAATGCTCCATTAACCATTAACTGAGGATGGGGACATGAACCAGGCCTCAAGCTTCCTCTGGGATCTACAATTCATTATTTCTGAAGCATAGCTTAGTCCTCTGGCAACTGGTTCCACAGCATTCAAGCCTAAATCTTCACTCTCAAATACATGAATTCTTACTCGCTCTGAATATTTGCTGACTGCTTCAGCCACAACAAAATTACCAATGGGTTCACTTGTCCGTTTGACAGTATATTAACACCTGTCAAAATATAAGCCAATTAATACTTTCATAGAGAAATGCAATGTATAGCATGTCTACTTTCTGTGAAATCACATCTAAGTCTTAATTCCTTATTGAGTGCATCTGAGAGGGCATCACTGTACACCCAGAACTACTAACCACCACAGTCAGAAAAGAATGGCATTGTTTGTCTTCTAATTGTCACACTGACTCTAGATGCACAAAACATCACTGAATAATGAGTAGATGCATTTGGTTGGAAAAGGTAATTTACTTAGAGTGGAACAATTATAGACATCTTTTGCTTGCTTTCATGGAAATCAACTCTCATCAAGTCAGACACTAAACTGAAATTTCTCTAATGTTATTATTAGCAAACATTAAGATGCATTAAATTCAAATTTTTTAACAATGCTGAGAAGCATTGAGCTTTTTCATGAGTTGTCATAATAAAAAAGAAAAGCTGGTTTTTTAAGGGGAAAAAAAGAAAGAAATTAAGCTCTAAAGGAAGGAAACTGTGACGAAGAACAGTTCCTTCTCTAATAAAATTGGTGATTCCTCCTCTACATCATCTTTTACATTAGACTTTTATTACCTTCTCTTTTGTAATTCCATTTAACCTGCCATTTGAACTTGGTTTTAGAGCTGATTGGCATTGGCTTGAAAATTGAGCTGCATAATTTTTGCTCACTTCAGAAACTAATTTTCCTGGATAAATCAGTTTTAAGCAGCTGATATTTGGTTGTACATTTCTGTGGATAAAAATCTTTTAAATGCACTTGAGATAAATTAATTAAATAAAGAGACTTTAGAAAGAGCTTTGTTGAGCTCCATATGAGTTGAGCCTAAATCTGAATTCAACCTATGAAAGAAAAACTGAGAAAACGAGGCCTGGGGAATTTAAGGATACTGAAGTACTAGATAGAAATAATGGCTCGATAGTGACAATATAGTTAACTCCATTATGTAGACATTTATAGTTTTTGACAAGAAAGCAATGAATACCCAGTCAGTTCTGCTCTACCCCTGTTGCAAATAAAATATCAGTAAATGATAACCCAGTTTTGAGTAATTCTAGTACTTACTTCATCAGCCCGGTAAGCCGTGATATTAAGCCATACCAGCATAACTCAATTCTACTGAAAGGAACAAAAGAAGAAAAAAAAAATATTTCGGAAGAATATACAAAAACTACATCTGAAATTGGGAGTCAACCAATACAGGCACAATAGTTAGAAAGAATGAGCCAAACCACAAATCAGTTCCGTGTGCTATCTCCCTTTGTCACAGTAATACGTGCTGACAAGACATTTACAACGGAGACCTACATGAGGCAATACTGAAATTAGGGCTGTTTGTTGGCAGGTACTGTTAGAAGACCAAGCAGAGTTCAAGTCCCTTAAACACTTCAACATTATTTCATTGAATAAAAAGGTAAAGGATTCCCACTAGAAAATGTGGAACTGTGGCAAGGCTTGTCTTAACTGGGTGATCTGTGATCACATCAGACCCACCTCCTCCTCCTGCTCTGGCAGGGGGATTGGACTAGATGATCTTTCAAGGTCCCTTCCAAACCCTGATATTCTGTGATTCTCAGTGACAGGTTGTAGGAGTAGCACTAACAGAAGAAAATAAAGACTGTGAGGAAGGCCATGTGTCAGCATGAAGAGACAATGCAAAGTTGCTTTTTGTTTGGATAGGTTTTTGCGGGTGGAGAACTGGAAGGTCTATAGGAGCTGATAGTTTTTGATTTGGGAATCTCTCAGATCAGTTCATTCAGATTCTTGGCAGAGAGCGAATGTCATGGGAAATAGATGTTTCTGTTCAACAGTGAGTCATAAGAAAGGATCAAAAAGATTTGCAGTATGGTATAGTCTACAGGACTTATTTGTATCATAAATATTAATTGTGGAGATCAAAGATTACAAACTGAAAATCCAGTTCTTTCTCTGAGAGCCTGGACTCAGAACAACTGGCACAAGCTTTTACATTTTTTTTTTTAAACATTGTCTACAATGCTGACTACTAAAAACTAACAGCTAGGAAGTTATGCCCTTTCCTTATCCACAGCTGGAGAAAAGAAAACGTGTTTGATCAAACTGCAAATACCACTGACATGGAAGCACTTTGGCCACCAAAGGCAAGACATGCTCCATCCATCTCACTAGTTCCAGCACGGATCACTACCAGAATAGAAAAGTTGTCTGGTTTTACTTTTCAAAGAGAAAAAAACAAACCCCACAATCCATATACTTAAATGAGAGCTGTGTCCCCAGTAGCTGGTCTCAATTCTTTCATGCTCCGAAGGCTGTTAAGCCATAAGGTAATCAGCACCCCAGATCTGGCTGGCACGAACAGTATCTGCCCCAGAACTCCAGACCATTGGAAGCAGCCTTGGCAGTTATTATAAGCTACATGTGACACAGTGAGCATGCATCTTCACCGATGGACATTTACAAGCCAAAAGACAGAAGTGGGAAGGGAGAGGGTTGAATGCAAATGGAATTGCAAACTGCAATTTGGCAATGAAAAATACTACATTATTGATAAAGCCTAAACAATTTTATTTTGAAACAACAAAAGGAAGCTTTTCTCCTTTGAAGTTTCTACTGATTCATTGCTACCATTTGTTATATTTCTTCCTGCTTTTAGCACAACCAGTATCCAACAGGGAAATTCTTTCAAATTAAGTAGTATGATAAATTAACATAATATTTGCTATGTCAATATAACTCATTTTATCACTATGGTTATGCAAAAGAAAACCATATTTATCCTACACTATCTTTGTTTTCTTCTGACAAGGCTATTTGTCATGACAGGAAATTCCAGGTTCACAAAACCGGAGAGCTGACATTTCTAATATAATACACTCTGTGAGGAGTAAAAATCCTCCTACTCAATTTTGTCAATTACATGAGTGTTTGTCTTAATGCAAAATCACTTTATCCCATGAAAGATCAACATGGAGCTCTTCCTAAAAATCATGTAGATCTGGAGAGTAAGAGACTGCATCGTCATCAGTGTGAAAACACTTAGAATAAGCAAAGTAGCAGGCAATGTAATCCAGACAGACACAGATGGGTAATAATTCTGTGACTGTAAAGTAAGAGCCAGTGTAAAAGCAATATATTTTATGATGATTATGAGAAAAGTTTATGCATGTGCAGCCTTTGAATTTTTAGCTCCAGATTGTAAAACATTTTTTTCTTGGAAAAAAAAGTAAGTATCTGCACATTCTTTTTTTTTTTTTTTTGTATTCTGAACAACTGCTCCTTAGCAACCAGATGCAGTTCCACTTTTCTAAACCAAACATTTTTGATTATCTGTTGCAAGTTTTCTTAGAAATACAAGTAAAATTTAAGTAGTCATCTTCAGGAGTGAAAAATATGTTTTTCTTTGAGAAGGATGCTTGAGTTAGGACTTTCCTATCTGATTATAAGAAGTTACAATTTTGTACATTGAAAAGTCAACTAAGATCAAGATTAAGACAGCATCCATTAATTAGCTTGTTGATACCATGAAGGCTTTAATGGTCATCCCACTGATGAATGAGGGAATTTGCATCTCAGCATCTCAGCAGGTAAACATGTTTGATACTTCCTTAATCTACTGCACAGCATTTGCTACTGTCAAAAATAAGAGACAACATGGAATACATTGTCAAAACAATTTAGAAAACAGATTACTAGTTAGAAAGAAATATGAATGAATTTTAAAAAAACATATAGTCTGGACTGATGTTTTCCATAACTGTTTTTTTTTTTTTTTGCTAACAGAAGCCTTTAGGGAACAAATACTTATTTCATATGCCTTCCATTCTGCTCGAGTCATTCTAGTTTTCCACTGTAGTTTTGCCTTTTATTTTTTTCTGTTCTCCTTGCCTTGGTTAGATTAGAGAGGTAGGGTGTTAATGGGGTACTTGATGAAGATTGAAGACCTATTTTTTCTCCCCCCTCAGAGACCAGACTGATTTGAACAAATTGAGGAGAGTGGAGCAGTTTCTTCATGTCCTTGGGAAAAGCCTTTTCCATTTCAGAATTTCCAGCTTTCAAATGTGGTCCCCTTTGTTCACAAAGGGAAAAAGAATGAAAAGGAGCCATCACAAGAAGGTTTTGAATACTTTCATGTAATGTCAGCAGGGCTAACAAAAGCTCCTTTTCAATCTCCTTTACGGTTGGTGAGCATGTGAACGCGAGGTGGATCCAGGAGGGGAATGCAGGGAACTAGTGCTTGCAGCTCGAACAGGGCGAGAAACAAGCTGTTGTCCACCAGTCCCCACCTCTGCTGTTGCCACTTCCTTACTACTCTCATCCTTGTGGGTACTGTTTTGTGCTGGGCACTCAAAATGCACACAGTGAAACACCTGGAGAAAACAAACCAAAAAAAAGAAGATAAAGCAAAACAATTAAATGCTGACAAAAGCATGACCAAAGTAAGAGGAAGTCTGACTGGAAGTATGCAGGTCAGATCTGTGCCGAGGTACTCAGTCAAATTGGAATGTTTCACCATGAGGTCAAAAACAACTGTCCATGGGCCTCAAACACTACATAGTGATATAAGTGGAGCAAGAGAAGGCCTTCAAAGTATATCAACCTTTACATATGGCACTAAAAATCAGAAAGATGGTTCCAAAGTGGATAGAGATATTTCTAAATGATTTTTTTTTTTTGCCAAGTATCATAAATATCTTCTACATGCTATCGGATGACAACAATTATATTGTCTTAAATGTATCTTATGATCTAATTACTTCCTCAAAAGACTGAATATTCATACACATTAGAAATGAAATTCAAATCATTACTGACATGATTCTATCTCAAGATCGCCCTCTGCTGTAATAGCAATGGTAGCTCTACAGACATATCCTTGAGCATGTAGAAAGGCATTCAGAGTGACCGAGGAGGCTGCTGATTCATCAGATAAAATACTCCAACTCAAACAATGATCATTTTCTGATGTTTCAAACAATACCAGGAACCGCTGTACAGATGACTGTATCTTAGAGTAAGAGAACAATCTGTTTAAGCGTTTCTTCCAATTTATTTTCTACTTTACTGACTCTTCTACTTGTTCTTGAAGTGCCTGGGAGAAGGGGAGGAACTTTTTAATAACATTACAAAACTTCCCACGTGATATCTCATTGCTATGAATTGTACAGCTTTGCCACACACTAAGCAAAAAAGTAAAATTTGCTATTTTCTCATGCGTTGTAGTTCTATAGCTAAAGCTTGATGAATATTAAAAAACTGAATTTTAAAATTATTGTTTTAACTTAATTTTGTATGCTTTTATGACATCTTCTATCAGTCTTCTTGCAGGTAGATCACGTCTTTAAAACTCTTCTCACAAACAAAGGTAATATCTTATAATCTTAACTACCCTTTCCCAGACCCTTTCAAGTTAATGTGGGAAAAATCAAATACCATAAACAAGACACACTACATATTCATACAAGACTACAGAATATTATATTTTTCTATCCTTTCTTCAATACAACTGAAAATCCCATTATTCTTTTCGACCATCCCTGTTCAAGTGCACATTGAGCAGATGTCTGCAATGACACGTCTGCAGGAGACCTAGGTCTTTTCTGAGGAGTAGCTAGCTGATTCAAATTCTGACAGCACACATCAAACGAATAAAAAAAAAAAATCAAAAATAAAAAAAAAAATCACAGACACTGGGTTTTTTTTATCCCCATTATATTTTCTTCTGCCTCTAGTTTAAGGATTCTTGGCCTTTATTTTTATACAAATACATAGCAATGCATGTTTATGTTTCTATATACACACATGCTCACATAAAGATGTATTGCTAATGCCTTTATATATACCCACAGGAAAAGATTACGAATCTACACCCACACCCACATGTATGCACGTGCACAAAGTGGGTTTTCTCTGCATTTTTCTGGTGAGTTTTTTTTCTAAAGCCAAACGAATTTCTACAGTGGCACAAATTCTCTCCATCTGTTACAGTTCTTGAAAAGCCAAATTTTGCATTCAGCTACACTTCTTGAGAAGCCCTGTACAAACTCATGCTTCCATGTTTTTGAAATAAGAGTTATTGACATTTTCTCAGCTGTGTTTATCAGCATCAAGATTTGCAGAAAAGAACATTATCTCATCAGTGCACCTCTGTAAAATGCTGCTTTCCTTGAAAGGCAGCTCAGTCTAATGAATGGGATGGAGGTCTGAGAAGATTCCATATTTGTGCTGTATCCCATACCAATAGTGTTTCTCATTTAAAGCTTTGCTTTATCTAGTGATGCAAGTTTGTTAAAAATATAATATTATTTCTACTGAAATTTAGCTGATATTAGCCTAGAAAGTCTGAAGTACTGAATTCTTAAATTGTAACTCTCATGTAACTTTACTGATTCTTTCATACTAAATTCTTAATGCTTATCTCAGCATTAACAACCCTGTGAAATTACGACGTTATTTTCAGTTACTCGGCTGCTTCAACGTATACAAACTACACCTTGTGGAAGAAGCAGAGGACAGAGAAGAACTATTGAGCTTCATTCAGTGTTGGAATTACGGATTTCAGAACAGCATTATTAAAGCAAACATTAAAACAGTCCTCAGTGTGTTTCTCTCAAAAGGCAGCGGTGACAGTTCAGCATTATCCTCTGACAAATGGCACGTTATACTTCGCATGGATATTTTAAGGAAGGTCCGACACACAAAGCAGGAAAGCCAAGAATGTATATAGTGGTGCAGTAATTTGTAAAATAAAGCTCTCATGTTAACAACTAGGTGCCCTTTCCAGGTCAGTAGTACTGGAGGGGAACAACAAGATAAATCTTACACAGTTAAAGAAGCAGGTGACCTGTCTGACAAATAAATGATGACAAGGATTAAGGAAAAATAATCCTTGGATTTCTAAAAGTAGGCTATCTGAAAGCTCATGAAAACAGAAAGTTACATGTCTATCATATTCTAACATACCAGTAAAATTCAGATGGCAGGTAAAAAAAAAAAATATCTGTGAACATTGTGTCTTTGAACAGTTAGAAAACATGGCAAGGAAAAGATGAGTTTAAATGATTAAAACATTCACAAAATGGAGAAATATTATTGGATTTTTTTGCAACTCCAAAAATCAGTTCATCACTTTTGGAAAGTATGGACATTGTACTTTTACAGTTCAAAGGTATAAGTTATTAGAACAATTATGGAGGACTTTTGTATCTATTACCGTAACTCCTTGATGAGAACATGCTGCCATTAGCAGCCTTTGTCTAAAATGAAAATGGTTTGACATAAAACACAACCACCTGCAGGTAAATAATTCTAGAAACTGCTGGTGTTCTTACTGAAGAGACTACTGAACCTCTCAATTCCAGAACAAACAAAGATATTGGTTACACTTATTATTTGAATTGGAAATATGAAAATCGCCTTGCTGCATTCTTTGGAAAATGAAACTTTATGACAAAATGTAATAGATCACCTGCTTAATATATATCAAAACAATGCAGTTTAGTAATATGGGCATGTTAATAATTTACCTCCTCTGTAAGCTTTAGGAAAAATAATTTTTTTTTAAAAAAAAAAGAAAATAAAAATAGCGTGGATACAGATTTTAAAGACAAAAGAGGGAAAAGACCTATAACAGCAGCACATGTTTTTAGGTCCACTCAGCCACTAGATGAATAGCTGTAACCTCCTCTTGCACGTACTGATTTTCACTATATTTATGCAGTACTCCATGGATATTGAACTCTTTGCAGACGTCAACCAATTTGAAATTGGAGCTATGTTTAAAAGCTCATTATTCTTTGGGTCTTAAAGAAACCCTTAAGAAATAGCAGTCAGAGGTAATGTTTCTTATAGGCTGATTTCGCAAGGTTACATAATGCACCACATTCTTTTAGAGTAAGTAGTTGAGAATTTACAGAAACTGGCATGAGAGCAAACAGGACTGTCTATATGGATTGGTAACGGAAAAGGATTTCTTCATGCATGTACAACAGCCCTGGAAGCAGCTTCTGACTATGTATTTCTGAGAACTCACTCATTAAGACTGAACTATACACAAGAGACAGTGTTCAGAAAAAAAAAAAATTGATATTCCAGGTTCAGTTTATTTGTCAACTTCTTTCCACCTGTCTTCTGAGGACACATATGTTGGCAATAATTGCTCTAAAATTGGACATTAACAATGCTATTTGACAATTCTTCCAATGACCTACTAAGAAAACGTCACCCCCATATGCTAAATATGACCAGAAATCCTGACTTCTAATTCTGTTAGAGCTGACAAACTCTAATTACTATAAATACAATAGTGCTATTGTAATTTCATTGCGAAGTAGGAAAGTACAATGCCTTGTTGTGAGCTACACACATGGGATACAGACATGCAGGCATATACATAGAAGCAGCAGTTTTTGGTGCCTCTTGTCATCTTGCTACATAAGGTCCTAATCTCACAAGGACTTGCATATATTCTTAAATTCACATATTATAAATTGTTCCACTGAAGTCAACCGTAAAATCCAAGCTTCATCTCACATGCACAACAATCAAGAAAGACAGAAGCACAAGTAAACAAAAAGAGGATGATATTGCACTTGGTCAGTTAAAGCAAAAGTTATTTAACCTGCATGAAAAGAATTGAAAGAAATCTCTTTCTTTGGCCACTATTGGTTAGCCAAATTATCAGGTAAGAAATTTAATCATAAGAGAATCTTATGCAAATAAGATTTTTTTAATGAAGGATGGGATCCTTCTTACATTGCATTCATTTAAAAGTTAATATAAAGTTGATAAAACCAAGTAATCAGACACTGTACCTCTTTCTCTAGTGCACTAAAATGATTCTTTCATCATTCATCAAAATCAGGTACAATTTAAAACCAAACCCAATAGGAATGTCTGATGGTACTGTGCAAAGGTCAAGACCAGAAACAGTTTACTGTACCTTGTAAAAACCCCAAAACATCCCCCAAGTGACAACAAATCTGTAGACTCTGGAAAGATGATAACACAGTTCACAAATACTCAAATAAGAAAAGCATTCATTCTTATCTTGCTAGATTGCCAGAGCGAAAAAATGAAATACATTTTAGAAGGCATTATCAATTCACTGTAAGACATGAAACACTGTACTGTTGTAAAATCATGAAGAATATAGTTTTTCTTAAGAGGTCCTTACCTCATTAGCTGTGTTGTGAGTTCCAACTATTCTGATAAAAGATGCAGGCTGTTTATCAAAAGTGACCGTTTGCCAGGATCTACAAAAATATCAAGACAGAAAAATATTTAACACTGTCATAACAACTTGCAGTAAAATATACAGAGAATCCATTCAGGTGACAGTATGACACAGAAACATTTTTCATCACCTGAATTTCCAACATTACTTGTTAATTTTTATTTTTAAATGCCTTGACTCTGCTTACATGTTTCCATACATACCTTAACTACTGTTATTTTTATGCCAGAATGATACTTATACTCTGGCTGAAAGTTAAGAAAATGGCAATAGAAAAATGCCTGAATCAAAGTCTAAAATCCCTGACTAATATTGACTGTATTAGATAAACACAAGATCAGATAAATAAAAGTGAATGCATCCACCCGTTAACTACTCATGATAAATCATCAACTTTTTAGCAAAACTAGAGCATCACAGGAGGCGTCAGAAATTAAACGTAGTTAAGTACAACTTGATTAACTCACTACAGAAGAAAAACACTGGATAGTTTTCCTGAATGTGTTCTGAATACCTTCCAAAGTGTTCATATAAGAAATAAGGGAACAAAGGAAAACTGGAATGAATCACCACTCACCACCAGTAGACTACCCCAAAGTCTGGCAGTATGAACAGCTTGGTTGCTGACTATTTGTCAGGCACCTGAATTTTCCCAAAGCAGGAAAGTAGGAAAACCTCTTTGTCACAAACACAGCACTTCTGAGTTTCATTTAGTCAGCTATTACTTTTATCACTGCTGTCAAGTTATATTTGCCTAAAGAGGATTATGAGCCCAATCAAGACCTAATTTCGAGTAGTTTAGTGGTACTGCTGCATGAAGTAATGGCTGTAATTAGAGTTACTCATCATAATAGAAAGGTGAGGTCTGTGTCAGACCTCAGAAGTACAGCAGTTATCTATCTAATGGCATGGTTTATTTATATACCTTATGTGGCTATGTCCCTATTTTAAACCTCAGGCTGTTTCTTCAAGCTCTGAATAAAATACAAAATGACAACGGACCATTTTGTTGACTGTCTCAAGATCTGAAAGACTGCTATGCTTTAAACATTTTTCCCCCCCCTTAAACAGGAGAACAATTCTTCTTGAGCTTCCTTCTCATGGTACTCTGATACAGCCAGTCAATCTTCATGGCCAAAACGTACCTTGTCACCTTCAAGTACAGAGTACCAAGGATGACTGGCTGGGACAATCAGATCATTGCAAATATTGGCATAGTTTGGATTATGCATATGCTTTCACATTTACACACACACACTTTATGCAAGAAGAGTGATGATATAAAGATCAGATTTCCTTACTTGGTGATTTGGAGAATATTCTAAAGCCATTCTAAATACAAGAGTTTAAAATCCTAAAGAAGCTATTAAGAACAGCCTATGCCTTCCTAGCCTCCAAGGTACAGTTTGTGTTTTGTGACAAGAAAATAGGTTAATTAGGGATCACTGAATAGAATATAAATGGGTCTGAATTTATTTATAGTACTTCTGAGCACTGGCCAGATACACACTGCCAGAGTTCAGTGCAGATTTTCCAAATACAGCAGTAAATGCCATTTTCTGTAGCATGAAGTGACAAGGAAGTTGACAGATCGATTTGGGAATACAGCCGAAAGGCATGACACATATTAAGAGAGGTTGAGGAAAAGGCTTCTGAAGATCCTTTTGACAACACTTCTAGATCAGCTCCTCCAGGAAGTTCCTAAGTTCTTCTACTTCCCACTGCATTAGAAGTCCTTCCTTTCTGCTACAATGCTGTCATTAGGATTGGATTATATTACCCTTTAAATAATATTAATAACATTATTTAATAAATTATTATCATAAACATGATTAATAAATATATTAATAACATGACAGCAAATAGCAAAAAAGACTGAGGATATGAGATTTGAAGGGAGATAGGGTTTTCAGTAAATTTGGTCCTAAGAATATTTACTGGTTTATGTGTCCATTTTATTCCTTTCCCATTGGAAAAAGTAAGTCAAAATTATAAACAATTTGTAGAAGAGTAATTAAAATTCAATAATATTGCCACTTGAGAATTAGTACTTGATGGGATAATAAGAAAATTAAGTCTCTTGGTTTACTCCCTTAGCAAAAAGAAAAAAAAAGCAGAAAACCCAAACAAATTTGGAAAAAGTAACTTTTGAAATAAGCAAGGCAAACCTTCACTATAAAGTTGCACTGATTTTTGACTGTAACAGTACATTTGAAAACATCAATATATAGAAAGCAATACCTCTTCTGTACAAGTATAATTATGCAGCAAAGAGATAATTTATACAGTGTAACTATACCTGCATGGGAAGAGTGATTACTTGCAGAACATTATCAAGGTATATCTGCCCTCCTTTTATATTTTTTGCTGACACACCAAATTCAGTAAGATTTCTGTGTATCAAGCTATATCAATTTTTCAGTGGTGTTCCTCGATTAAAGACATCATAGGTAAGTCTTCGGTTCCTTTTTATTCTTCCCCTTTTACTACTAGTTTTCTCTTCTGGTACTAACTGCAATTTCAGTTTCTCTAGAAATTTTGTTATGTACATTGTTTTGCAGTCAAGCCATTTGTATAGTCATGCCATGTGGATGTGCCTTTTTCACACTTTCCTCACAAGAGCTTGTCTTACTATCCTCAAAATCTTTTTTGATGATCTGTACAAAATTTTCCTCTAAACTTTATCCATAGCTCAGGTATTGATCTCATACATAAATCATTACACTGCAGGAACAGTAGCATTAAAACCTATCAGAAGCACCTGTTTTTTGGTCTGGGATTTGATACTTCTGTGTAATAGATGTAATCTCTTCACCTTTTTTTCCCATATGCCAAGAAAACAAATCTTTCAAGCTGGTGGCAATACTTTCACCTTCTTTACTTAGGTCATGGTCACAAAGAAGCCATCAGAACTTGCTTCTCCCACAAAGTGACATTGTTGTCTTTGGACATTTTGTATCTCCATATTCCTTATTGGTGACCCCGTAATAAATTAATTTTTTAGGGGTTAGCTTTTTAAAATATTTTTAAATATTAAGGAAGTGTTGATCTTTTTTTCTGCTTTCACATCTGTCTTGCTGGTTGTTTCATTTTAGATTTTCTGCTCTGCCTGCAGCAGTCCTGGTCATTACTTTCACAACAGAAAGAAACACTACCTCAAGCTGAGGTTTATATCTCCAAGAGAAGACTCGGGACTAGCGGCCTACTCAAATTTATACCAGGGTCCTCAAGCTGAAATGCAGCACTACAAGTTGTTTGGTTAGCAAAGGTCCCCTGATACCACAGCTCCATTTTCCAAAAGAAATTAGCCTTGTTACAGCCCTACAGTGTTTTATTTAACACTCCACATCTCACCTCAGCCACCTGACTTCTAACTCTCTTGTTCTGCCCAGCTCCCCTACGGAGATGCAGTAATTGATGATTAGCATTCCAAAGCCATGCTTCCATCCTGTGAGCCTGTCATATTTAATTACATTTTAACAACATTCGTCTTCTATAATAGCCTGAACATAATTTAGATAATTATCTTTTGCTCTCTTATTCTCTGACTCTGCCTGTCTCACTTAGAGCTCCTTGCAATGAAAATCATTTTCTCTGCTCAAACGTATAAACAGACTTTTGGGCCAAGTGCTTTCATCTCTCCAACAGCAACAGCTATCACTGAAAACTCAATGGCTTTGTGCAACCAGGGATCGCTTCACCATATTCTATTCAGAGGAAGACGAGAATCATTAGAAACTCCTCCACTTTCATGTTTCTTCCTCTCTTTATCTTGATTAGGCTACAGCAAGAAGAATGCAAGAAATGGTGATGTCCAGGTAAATTATAACAATAGCTTGCTATTGCTTAAGCTATCCATAGCTGCAAAATAGCAATTCAACTCTGAAAGAATTTAATGGCTTTTCACACCATTTGGAATCTTTGCCTAGTTATTTCTATGAAAAGCTGCTATCTTTCTAAAGTTGTATTACATATAATGGGATATAAATAGTGACCCTTCCCTGATATTTCCTCTCTTCCAGAAAGAACAAATGAAGAAAGAAGTGACACTTTATCTTTTATTGAGGTTTTCTAATGAGCCACTGCCACTACAGAATGCTACCCCACTGTGGGATCACTAGAGCAGCACTGATTATAGCTGAAACCAAGTTCAGGCCAAACATGTAAGATGAAAGAGAAGGTTCCTACATGTAACTGACATTCATCAGGCTGTAATAGCCATAACATATTCATACCATGGCTTGCTTTAGGCTAAGCAAGTATACTTTGTGTGTGCACATTGTGCCTCCTCACTTTCCAAGGTGACATACAATCTCCATTTTTGTGCCTCACTCCAAGAAGAAAAGCAAAGCAGTTGGAAGCAAACGTGGAAATGAACACCACACTTAAAAATATCAGTTACGAGCAAGTAACCTCCGTTTTGCTTTTTAGTGCTTGTTCATATGTGCCTTGTTCCATAGCAAGTGAGAAAACACTTCTTAGCTTATTTGCATGTGGACTTTTTCAACTACATATTTTTGTAATTGAATACTGCATTAATTACGACAGAATGGTGAGGAGGTATTTGTAAAAGCAGATGAGTGGAAAATGAGACTTATGTATGTTGTCTTTCCATACATCAGTCTGATGATTCTACTGATGTAAACAAGACAGCAAGTAACTAACATGTGATGCTGCCAAATAAATAATTGCGTGCACTCATAAGCAAGCCAACTGAGACTCGAGAAGTACCGTAGTATGTTCTGCATGATATGAGTGACACCCCTTGCTTTACTAACGAACACAGTACTAACCTCTACTATGGAGTACCTACAAAATAAACACAGAAGCATGCACTAAAAATGCTGTAACAGTTATTGTTATACAGACAGTTTTCTTTATAAAATACCAAAAAGGTCTACAGCTACCTTATAAATTGCCTATAAAAAACATGTTTTCCACCGTAAAAGTAGTGAACAATAAAGTGAAGTAATACTCTCTCTCTTGTTAAAGCTTTAATTTAACAACCTAAATCAGTGTGTCAGACCCATAAAGCACAGAAGTCAAATGGAATGGCTGGCTCAGCCACCCCTTCTCCATTCAGTCTCCCAAGCCACTGAAGGGGATGACAAAGCGTGAGAAAGAAAACATTGTGAGGAATCAAAGGTCACCTATATCTTGTTTTTTAAATTAAAGTAAAATTAAGTGCAGTTCTACCCCGGTCTACCTCAACTGAAAACTGAGACCTAGAACTGGGTTTCTATCCGCCTTCTCTCTGCACCTTTCAGAGACAGAGGCAAAACTCATCTAATAATGAATCTTAGTTATGTTTATGCTATAGTCCATTGACAAGGTAGGAAATACACTTCATCCAGCCTAAGAAGGAAAAAAAACCCTAAAAGGACTTGAAGTACTAATGGCAGAGGTAATAAAAACAGTTAAGAGAAATACAATGAGTCTAGAATAAATACTAAAAATCACCTGTCACAGTATTTGTTACGAAATGGCTTTATATGTTGACAAGTAAAAATATGCATTCCCACCTTTTGAGAAACTCACCTCAAAAGTTTGTATTCTAAACAAAATTTGTAGTTGTTTCTGCCCTATGATTGGTTCCCTCCCACCAATCCAGACAAGAAAGAGCGCTTTCCTGAACTACTATAAATGTTTTATGGTGTATGATTCACTGTAGAACTCAAATCTGGGCTTGATAAAGCAGACTTATTAGAATAAAAAATCTGACATAAAATAGACTTTGTGAAGCCTATACCGACTTTCTGACGTCTTGACAAAGCTTCTAAGGTAAAAGACTCCTTATAGTAACCCCTGCTTTCACAGCTTCAGTGCTGACATTTTTGCCATTTTAGAAAAAAATACTACATAAAGAAAATGTTAAAATATAGTCAAATTGAGCACTGGTCAAACTGAACGTAGCAATTATTCTTTTAAGTGCAGTAACCAATTTTCAAATATATCCACGTGCCAATGTAGGCATCCAGTAGCATTTCTGTATTGCATAAGCCACATACTCATATAATTTACGTTGCTCACCCATTTTTTTCTATTTCAACAGGGTTTTTTCTGTACTTTCAGAAATAAAGTTTATATTTAAAAATCTTACACAAAATGAAATTATTAGCAATTTGCTGGCAACTGTCTGACAGAATGCCATGAGCCAAATTTCTGTGCTGTGTCAACAACTGTGCATGTAGCATCTACACATACAACCTTAGGGGATGGCAGTGGTGGCAGACGGAGGCTGTGAACTTGGGTAACTTGACCTATGAGTTCATCTTACATACTTTTGTGTACACCAGAACATGCAAGCAGAAGACAAACATGAACAATCTTAGAGGCTGAATTGTTTTGTTGTGCTTACTCATTTCCAATAAGTACTGCTCCTGAAGTTCATGTCAAAGACAGAAAAGCCACTCAACACATTAAGGTACCCACTGATGCAACCAGGGGCTGCTTTTAACTTTTGAAGACTTCTTCTTCCCATAATCCTACACCAGATTGTAAGCTATTGTTATTATATAACTTTTCATATAAATGGAATAGTTGATTAACAGCAAATATATAAACAATATTTTTAGAGCTGTGTGACAGAAGCACGTTCCTTATTAATCAGTTCTTCTGTAGCATGTAGACTAACGCTCTATTATCCCACTTCTCTCTGAGATTCCCTTGGGTGTGATTCCATGGCCCACTCGTAAAAACTTTACATTTACAGCAACTGCCCTTCTATTACTGTCGATAACATCTAATTGACATGTCAAACCTCCAAGGAATGCAGTATATTAAACCACAGCCTCTCAGAACAATGAAACAGTAAAAAAAGTAAATCAGCACGTGCCGCCTCATAACAGCAATACAAACATACTGACTTCGCTAATGGAAGGGAGGAAAGTGGTAACCCTTTCTACTACCACAGTGAATTACCTATTAACCTCAAGGTCAGAAAAACAAAAGCCTTGTGACCCCAGACTGAAACTTGTCTAGAAAAAAAAAACCTGAGCCCACATCCATGCAATAATTTTAGACATAAGACTAAAGTAAACTAAGACAAAAATAACAAACACAACTTTTGGTTCTGTTACCATGCTATAGAACAGAGCAAATGTAGCCCCCATCCCACTAGTTTCTGAACTAGTTCAGAACTCTGTACCTTAAAAATTATATAGACAAATTGGAGAGACCTGGGTAAAATTCTTAAATATAATTTTAGAAACAGGGGAAACTTGACTTATGATGAAAGAGCTCAAGAAGTAAGGCAAACCTGGTTGAAGTAGCAGTCAAGGTAACAGGAAAAAGGCAGAATGACTTTAGAAACATGAAGGTAAAGTGTATGAAACCCATTAGAAAGAAAAATTGGTTTGCAGGGATACCAGAAAATACTGGAATGAAATTAGGTAATATGATATTCAGTACTGTTATAGAAAAAAAATTTTCTTACTATGGGAACTTGGTGTGATAGAAAAGCAAAGAGCAGAAGGGAAACACCATCCCTTCAAGTATATGAAACAAACTGATGGGAGTTTAAATTCTTAAATTCTAAAAAAAATGTACTACATACCAAGTAGTTAAGAAATCCCCAAAGAATAAATCTAAAGATATAATAATTCTTCCCTTTTGTGATTGATGGCTATAATCTAACCTGGTAAATACATCGCTGTGAATAAATCAATGGCTTAATACTGCTTATATCTCAATGCAGGATATTTGTAACTCTAAAGACCATACCTGTTTTGGCCAGCATAAGCAAATGTGTACTTTTCAGAGTTTTAATGAAGTCAGATTCTGAATATCAAGAATCTAATTAGAGCAAATCTCTAGATTAACGTCTGAGTGGCCTCCTGACTAAAGAAGGAGATGTCAGCAGTTGTTATACTTAATGGCTGTGCCTGTAAGAAAAGGCTACAGACAATATAGTAACTTACCATCCACTTCATGAACATATGGTCATCTTCTGTTCATTGGGCTACGAGATCATCTTGTGCAACAATGAATTTCAAAGTAAACAAACATAACCACAAAAAAACCCAGTTCACGTATTCGGAATTTCTTTCTGATCTCGGGCAGGTAAGTGGGATTATTTCACAGGAAACATCTATACTTTGGATAACCTTTTTGTAGTAATATGTATTTATAAAGGTGCTGAGAGTGTGCATGTGTGTGGGTGTCTGCATGCATGCACACACATTGTCAAGAGAAAGAATTCTCACGTAATACAAAAATAGTAATACGCATTCTTGAGTCCCTACCCAGAAGCTTCAAATTTGTTCTTGTGCTGACTGGTGAAAAACCCCACCCAGCTTTGCTTAACAGGATGCAAGAGAGGTGTAACATTCTCCTCCTAGAAGGAGAATCAGGATTTCTCTTAGATTGAGCAGACTTGGCAACAGTTGGCAAAGACCTTTTAAGACGATGACTGGCTTTTCCAGAATTGCTTAATGTTGCAAGTCAAACTGCGACCCGAATGTTTATGGGGGGGTGGAATATTTAAGTAATCTTAGCCTCTATGAGCAGTCAATCACAGAAAGAGGACAGTAGAATTTGCAAATACCTGAGGAGGGCACGATACACTGCAGTAAAGCTGAATAAGGTTAAAACAGGAATAAACCTACTAAGAACAAGTTTTCTTATACTATCAAAGAGCTGCTCCGCTCCATAGCAAATAGCAGAAGGTCAAACAGGTTGTATATTTAAGTGAGACTGACCACTGAAAACAATGGTGTTTAAGACAGAGAAACAGCCAACATCCTTATTACAATCTCAGCAAGCACTTCTTTATAATTACTTATCTTCTTTTGCTGAACTTGTTCAGCACCCTTAAACTTTTCAAAAAGCATAAAGGTTTCACCTTTCACTAAACCCCACATTTTTTATATTTAATCTGTTTTCTTTTTTAGCCTGGCAGAGATGACAGATTAGGTCAAGAAGAAACGGTACAAAGAGGACAGGACAAAATTTTGTGATTCATCTCAGGAATGAGAAGATGCTGTTAAGGTCTTGGAGCTCCAGTATCCAGGAGTGTCCCCTACCTACAATATACAACCCATATTTATCAACTTAGTATCGGTTCTACAAAACCTAATTTCTTAACCCTGGTGAAATATTTTTATCTGCTTTGATGGCACATTTTGAAAACAGGCATGGCACTGTGTTCAAGTAAATGCAGAAGACAATCAAATGAAGATAAGGATAAAGGTGTTTTAAAACAGAACACAGAGAACACGTTCTCAGGATCAAGCAGTCTGAATACTTCTATAACCTGGTCCTCAGCGTCGGGGAAACACAACTCTGCGTCAAATTTCAGTGTTTGTATAAATTTATCCTAACAACAAGCAGGAAAGACAATAGTAGAATAAGTAATTGAATAAGTAATAGAATAAGTATTACTTTTATTTTATTGTGTTCTTCCCTCCCACCCCTCAACAAACATTTTACCTGCTAAGCAATCCTGTGCCTCTGGCATATGAGGGAAAAAAAAAGATAAAGTCAATGGACATTGAAGTGTATCTGAATCTACCCAATGCATTTGTGAAATATGCCACAAAAAGCCTATGAAATGGTTGATGTTGATTATTCACGGAAGTCGATTATTGACTTCTGGAAGAGTAAGGCATATTCATTTCTTCAGGATTTATGTTATTGTCTGAAATATTCCAAAAAACCAACCCCAAAAAACAACCACCAAAAAACCAGTTAAAGTGAAAAGAGATTCAGTAACACAGGGAACAAGTTACCCAATCATAGAGAACACTGTGGGTTTGGAGAATTTCCTAGGATTTCATTTTTGATGGCTAGGAGTTTAAATTCCTCTCTCTGCATATTTCCTCCAGCCCAGAAAAGAACAAACGTAATTCAGTTTCATCAGCACAGCCTGACCCTTCCTAGAGTTTTTCTTTTATAAAGCTATTTGTGTATATTAATGATAAACTTCGGGATACTTATTATTTCAGACTTCCTCCTCGGGCCCCAATCTATCACCACCAAAATGTACTTTATCTAGATGATATATTACAAAGGAATAAAATGTACATCTATTTATAGTGATAGCTTGACAATTTTTACAGGTCTCCGAAGAGACATTCAAGTCTTTGATGGCATGGCGGAAAAATCCAATACCTAAAAAAACCGGATAGTGATACTATGGGTATTACGTGGTACTGCTTATTTTCTCCAAGGCAGAACTGAGCCAACATCTAAATCAATGTCAGACTTACTGGGGTGTTTTCTTCACTCTTTTCACAGTAACATGCATGAGGAGGAGCTGAGAACATGCCAGTCACAAGGCGAAGCAGAGCAAAGCAAAACTTCAATGCATATAGTACATGCAGAGCTGGAATAAGCGTACGGAAAGTCATTCAAGGGAGACTAAGACACTGCAGTTTGCAACTCCTTGCTGCTCTGTTCAAGGCTTATTCAAAAGATCCCTGCGTATCTGTGGCTGAAAAGCAGCCACACGGAATTGAGGGGTAGAAGTGGAAAAAAGGAAAGACAAATTAACAATTTGAAAACCTTCTTATGATCCTGAATTGCTGCTAAGAAACATAACTTAAAGGGGCTAAATCTTTTTTCAATCTAACTAGACTCAGCTAAAATAAAAGCCAGCAAATGAAATGTAAGATGCAGAGTTTTCACACTTCTGAGAGGCTTCTAGTGCTCTGAAATGGAATACAACTCTGGTTTCTCTCTGTGAAATCTTAATTCTTCATGCTTAATAAGGCAGGTCTGTGAAGCTGGGCCTCTTTCTTCTTTTGCTTTATTAGAATTTTTCAAAATGTGAGCGTATGAACACAACGCAAAATATGTACTTCAATGCCTCTATCGTTCAGGGCTTTTAAGCTCAATAATTACAAAAAATGACCCTTTATATCTGTCTGACTTGCTCCAGTAGGCATTATTAGCACCATAATGAACAGATTAATGAGAACCCTCAGTTTATTTTTGTGGAGTGAGAATTGAAATTGAGCTTAACAACGTAGCAATTTCCCAGACATCTCCCTTAAATACATTCAATCTTTGTATTGTATGAATGTGGCTACACTGAGTTTGGCAACTCTAGAGGAGGGATTTGGATTTCACAGAGCTGCTGTGAAATTTGCTTCATGTAAAACAGGATGAATCATGGTCACAATACACTGTTTGACAGAAGAGGGACAAGAACAGCTTTGCTGTGAAATTAACTTCATGTAAAATAGGATGAAGTGTGGTCAAAATACCCTGTTTGACACAACAGGTACAAGGGGCAGTTCCTTTTCTCCTGTTCCAGCCAGCTGCTTGGGAGCTCAGGCATGAGACAGAATTAAGGATCGCATAAAAATCAGGAAAAATAATATTTTCTCATTCTAGGTATGACAGGATAGGAGATGCATGCAATACTGATGGGAAGCAACAGAAAAAGCTATGTGAGCATACAGGCAACTGGAAAAATAAAAGGGCTGAGAAACAGTTAAGGAGAAGAATGATGGATGAAAATGGATGCAAGGGAATTCTAGAAATGGGATCACAGTGTGGAGGAACTAGATGAGGATAGGAGAAAAAAGTTTCTATGTTTGTGGCTAAGGAACTACATATACAGTATGTAATGTGCTAAGTGCAGTTACAAGGGAAGGTATTCACACACTTCAAGTATTACCTCTATAGCAAAAGAAATAATCACGTCATGACAGACATTAGCCTGGTTTCATAAAAGTATACCCAGAAAAAAAAAAATCAAAAATTTAGTTTTCCACCAAGATTTTCAAAAGCAGAAGTATTTTCTCACTTGAAGTCCTCAGACAACATGAAAAACTCTCCTCTGTACAACTTAAAAGTGTTTTAGAACTGTTAAGTGCATGACCAAGATCTCTCCAAGATCTCAAGGTGTTCTTTACCTGTGTTTTATCATCAAAGGAAATACAGCAGTGCCTGAAAACTGGAAATACACATAGTACATCACAGGATAGAAACATGAAACACTGGAGAAATGCAGTAGACCTCAATGTTACTAGCTATTATATAATTAGAAGATAATAAGCAACGGAATCATGAAATTAAGTTGGGAAGGTTTTAAACATTTATCATAGCGGTATACTCTGAATAACAAACCATAGTCTAGAAGAAAGAGGAAAAAAAGAAGGAAAAAAAGGTATATTGTAATACTTCATAAAATTTCTGAAAATGAAGTCATGCCCTTACAAGAAAACCATAAAACTGTCCCAAACCAGCCATATAGACAGTTGATACCAATTGCCTTAGAAACTGCCCATAAGTAAACAATATTTGTTGTCTCTCAAATTCTATCAGAGTATTAGATTCTTTTTTCCTATAGGGGAATTGAACATGGTATGTCTGCTGCCAATGGATTAGATCATTTCACAATAACTACACAAGAGAACTTTAAAGAATGCTACCGAGTTGATAATTGTCATGGTAGCCTGTTTCATATTTGTCTTTACAAGGGTTATTTTATCAAAAGCATCATTAACTCTGAGGTGTGACTCCTACTGACCCTTGGTGTTTTCTGTTCTTCATTTGACTTTCAAACTCTGTCAGCAAATTCTTCTAACAAGTGCAGGTTCAACACTAACACGCTCAAGCCCACTTACCATAAACATTTTAAAAAATAGAACAGGACATGACTGTTTTTCATTACTGTCATACTGCGTAGAGAAAAACAGCTTATTGTGGAAAATAATAAAAAAAAATAGCCTCCACAGAGCATTTGAAAATTGACAATTACACAACCAGTATGCATTAATTGCCTTCCACTTAGGGAAAGTATGCAAGCTTCCCCTGTGCAGATAACAGACATCCAGTTTGTGTTTTCAGCCTTTTAGAACTAGGAGAAGAGGAGGTTAGGAGTAGCCTGTCAGTGCCAGGCTTTGAACATTGAATTATTAATTTACACAAAATACTACATTAAAAACACCATTAAAACAACTCAAAGCAGTATACTGGTAGTTTGAAGGGGAAGTTCATGCTTCAGTAGTCTGCCAAAACTAATATATGTTATTCAAACAATTTCCTTTCTTACCATTTTGCTTGCCACTTTCTGGTCATCAAAGGTGACTGTTGAGGTCTGTGCTACCTTTACGGTTCATCCTACCCCTTGTACTAGAGATTTAGCAACAGGATTTGGAGACCCCATAGAAGAGAGAACACTAATGACTTTCACAGAAGATTGTAACTCCATAGAGAGACTGGGCAGACAGAAAGCCAGGCAGCGAACAGCAAAGGAAACAACTCTTAGCCGTATGTCTTTAAGACAGGAAAGTGAAGAGAGACAATTGCTAGCAAAGTAAATTTTCTCATTGCAAGTACCCTGTCTCTTGAAACATGAGCCCCAGTGAAATTTTCCCAAGTTTTAACTCCATCCACTTTCATTTGCTAAGGCAGCATATCATACACAGAAAAGCAAGTGAGTTATTTTTCTGGAGTCTACTGCAGTATATTAAACAGAAAACTAAAGCCAGAAAGGGTAAACACAGGATCTCAAGACATTATCACCAGCGAGACTGCACTCACATCTCCAAAATTTCCAAGAGAAACAGACATAATCTGGAGTATGCGTTTTGGAAATAATTCATATTTCAGGCTCACAAAAATACACATAAAATGATTCTTAGTTGACTGTTACTCTGACAGGTACTTGTAGTCAAACAGGCGATTGTAGTCCCATGCAAGGACATCTACTTCAAGGAAATCTACTTTTCGTTTTCTTAGAGTTACATAAGGATATAACTATTTCTATACCAACACAGGATTTTTATTTTTTTCGGGCTGAGATGGCCAAGTATTCATCAAAAACATTAGGATTTGGCTGAGACAAAGGAACTGTTATAAAATTTGACCACAGTAGCAAAAGATTTCTTTCATTTCTTCCAGCGAGAGGGGTGCAGGCATTCATAAACATAGAGAGAACAAATTGAGGAGGCTACTGCTGCTTCCACCCTGTCTGGTAAAGGCAAGTTGGTAAATGCAGTAATCGTTAACTGTCCACCTGAACCTGACGATGAGCCAAGCCCAGGCATGGTGCATGAGTTTGATTCTTGCTTTTCCTTGGGGAGTGCATGAATCACTCAACTAAAATGCATCTAGAGAGAGATATCTCTGTTGAAGCTGTGCTGTTTATATAAAATACCAACGTATTCCTGCTAAGGGGAAAAACAGACAGGGGGGATGGGAGTGAATTAAAAAAATCTCTTGCATCCTACAGGAGTACCTTTACTGTTATACTATGACAGCAAACCAGACACACTCTATCACCTCTGCTTTACTACACCGTCTGGTAATTTTGGTTGAAACCCAACTATTCACCTCCTGTTTGTTGTTAAAATTACATAAAGTGAATATGTTTGTTTGCATGGCAAATATCTCAAATTGATATGCTTTTTTTCTCATACTTACACAGAAATTAGACCAAAAAAGTCAGTTTGTCCCATATTCCTACCAGTTAATGGTTCAGATTTTTTCCCCCATTAAGACTTCACCATCACCATATTGAAATCTTCCCCAACAATTTTAAATAAGGGTCTTCATTGAGTGCATGAGTCACTGGATGGTGATGTCTATTCCATTCTACATTCAATGGGTTTTCAGCACAAAGAGTACGGCTTTTTAGGTCACAGTATCTCTTTTCTGTATTTCTCAGCAAAATAAATGAGGTCCAGCTCTGACTGCATGCAGTTATGATCCCCTGTATTTACAGACCTGTACTAACATTGGTATTGATATAGTATTTAATATATGTATTTTACACATTAACACATATGCATATGAAATATATAAATATATATAAAATTGGGGGGGGGGGGTTGTATTATACATATACATATGATGTAGTACTTAAGAATTATCAACATGCCATTATGATCACAGTAATTTTTGAGCAGAAGTCACTTCACCATTTCTGCAATTCCTACTGGGAAAGAAAATTAAACCTATTTAAAGCATTTTCTTTTCTGTGGTAGGATTACTGTAAAAAAAAACAAAAACCCACCCCCCCCCCCCCCCGGTTTGCTGATCATAAAGGACAAGAGATTTAAACTGAAATGAAAAAACAACTGTCACCTGAAAATTGATAGGGAATTGAGGGGGCCACAAACCTTTCAACTTATCTCAGTTACAGATCATACAGTATTTACACGTAACTGCAGAGGACAGACAACTTTCAGAGGGAATTAAGATCTTGCAAATTGATGGGTTTTGTTTACAATTTTCAGGTCATCGTTAAATTGAATTGTTCTGGAGTGTGCTGAGCTTTTGTAATTGTAATCATCAGGACCAGGCCGTTCTATTTGTTTAGAGCAGATAGTTGCAGACAGTGCTTGGATACTTTAAGTCTGTAGATTTCAAGATTAAATACCGGGGGTTTGCTATCTAGATGCATGCCTTTCACAGCAAGAAGTGAGGCAAAATACATTTCTCTATTCCACATGAAAATTGCTCCTGCAGCCACAGCTTTGAGAATTTCCAGAGCACCTAAGTTTTTGAATCGAGATCACAGAATTGTCATGTTTGGAAAGGACCTCTGAGATCACCGAGTCCAATCATATACAAAATCACAACCCACACCCTACAATCTCAGCCACTAGAGCAGAGCCTGAAGTGCCACATCTACACCTTTCTTAAATACCTCCAGGGATGGTGATTTAACCACCTCCCTGGGCAGGCCATTTCAGTCCCTGACCACTCTTTCAGTAAAGTAATTCTTCCTAATATCCAGTCTAAACCTCTCCTGCTGCAACTTCAGACCATTTCCTCTGGTCCTGTCACTATTAACCTGGGAGAAGAGGCCAACACCCACTTCTCTGCAACCTCTTTCCAGGCAGTTGTGGAGGGCAATGAGGTCTCCCCTCAGTCTCCGCCAAACTAAATATGCCCAGTTCGAGATCTTGAAGTATACCATGAGAAGTCAACTATCTTTATTTCAGGGTTGTGCCTATACTTGTCTGAGGTTAAGGCTTTATAAAAAAACAAAACAAAACAAAACAAAACCATGGTTTGAACATTGTGAGTAAATAGTTGAATGGGGCAGTCAACCAGCAGTTTTACCTGCAACTGTGCCTACTTAAACAAGTGCTCATTTTGACTGTTATAGGCTGTTAGTATTGACATGTACAAAACAAAATGCAAAAAGATTCTGAATCTCTCTTTTTTGTGGTTTCAGCCTTCTAGTGCTCCCACTACTGGAGGCTGATAAAAAGGAAAATTTTATCCATTACGTTGAGATACCTTTGAGAATGAGTAGATCTCCATTCTCCAGACCTGCAAGCAGAATATAGGTTCTGCCCATCAAACCCCCTGCCCTTACAGACAGTGAAAGGATGTGTCAAGTTCTCCTTCACCAACACATCTAGACCACATTGTAGCACGTTTGAATTGTACTGCTTGGTAAGCGGTGGAATGTAAACTTTGGGAAATTGTGTATCTGCAGTGTTGCCAGAAAGTACTGAATAACTCTCTTGCCTGATGTGACAAACTGAGATAATTTCTGCATTTGTAAAATCTGTTTTGCTTCAGCTGACACAAATACAGGCTGGATGGAGGCTGTCCCCGTATGAGCTCATGATTTCAATTTTGTCCCAGGAAAGAAAGCATATATTATGGAAAACTGACTTGGGGAAAAAGAGGGAAATAACAGTTTTGTAAGTCTGAGCTTGAGCTTCCCCAGGGATCAGTCAGGAGATCATATCCTATCATTGTTCACTGAATGCAGATCATACCTGGTTTCTGGATATATAACATATAAATTTGCAGCCTATATTTTCAGTCCTATGATAAGTATCTGGATCATTCTTTACATGAAATTACAACCATGAAATGGTTTAAGAAGGCTATCAACAGTGAATTACTCTTCCATCCTAGAAAAATGCATTTTATCAGCAGACCTAATAATAACAGAGCCCATGGAGAATATACATGTGGAGAGTATTTATGACTCCTGACAAAAGCATACAAATTGAAACAAAACCTTTTTTCTCTCTCTTTTTTTTTTTTTTTCTTTTTAAACTCTTTTTAAGAAGAATGGTTTTTCTACAGAAGCATCCTGTTCAAAAGCCCAGTGGTCAGTGCACATAGCTGAGGTACTCTACTTCTGAACGACGTCAAGCTTAGGTAAATACAATACAACGCTTGTATGTGATTTGGTAAGGGTAAAAGGCATTTGATTAAGCATGCTCTCTTTCCCCTCCTACCTTGTTTCTCAAGGAAGTGTGATTTGACATCCGTGTCACAATAAACACATGAACTCCAGAGAAACATGGTTTAACTTTCGGCGACCACAAAACCAAGGGTATGGTAGGCAGGCTGCTTCTGAGAACAATCACTCAAACTGATTGCTTCAAGATCCAATACTGATGCAGATCTCTAGACGTTCAGTCACACTAGAAGCTATTACCACCTCAAGTTGCTTTTACATGGGAATAGAGCTAGTAACCTATAGGTTCTGTAACAATCATTCTTTTCACAGTCAATTAGTTACCCATGTAAGTACTGACCCAAAGGACTAAAAAAAAAGCTTTTTAAGCTTGAAATAAGTGGAAAAAATTAAACTCACTTGCAGGAAATTTTTGTGCGATCAGCCACCATAGTCCACTGCTGCTGATTTGTTGAAACCTCGATGTAGTAGCTGTAGCTCCGGTCATCACAGTCCCAAAGTAGCAACCTAAGTATGAAAAAGTTGTCAAACTGTAAGTAAAAACAACATTAAACCAAGCTGTTTAAGTTTTTTTTTTTTTGTCCTTCATTTCCTCCTTTTAATTGTTTTTAAATTTAACTTTTTCTTTTGGAATGTGCCTCTAATACTGAACAAGATCTTTACCGTTTCTGTCATCTTAAACTTGAGAGTCTCTGCTTTTACTTTCCTAGGCTAGAAATAGACTTACTGACTTATAATAACTGCCTTACTAACATTAATCTATTACACTTGTCCAATTACTTTTAATTTATTTGAAAGTTAATAAATGAACTAATGTATTTGGCCTGTGGCATTGCCTGCTTTAAACTTGAATCAAAGATCTGTTTGGAAAGGTCAGTTTAAGAGGAGAAATAAAAAAGATTCTGCTGCCTAAAAGGGCTGTACTGTCTCAGCTGCATTATCTTTTTTTTTTTTTTTTTGTAAATATATCAGAAATATTTTTTAAAAAAGCAAGTAGGGAAACGGGAATTACTAGTTCTAGTTCATTATAATATGAGGAAAAAACATCTGGCAAACCTTGTATCCTTTCCACTCCTTCTCTTTAGATAGGGATTATCTTCCTGTTGTACGAGATACTTGAAACATCGACATCATTCCTCAACTTAATTTCATTTTTAAGGATATGTATTAACCACAGCCAAGAACCTTGCCCCTCTCTCCCTCACTGGATGGGGTTGAGATACATGTACTTAAGAAAAATAGCCAGCACAGAATGCTTTCATTGGCAAAACACACACAAAATCTAACCAGCATGTTTCTGAACCAATATGAAGCATCCTTTTTTCCAATTAAACATCCACAAACACGAGAGGGTATTTACAGAAATTAAAGGGGCAATGGATTGGCTGGAACAGACACAGACACCCCTGCAATTTCTTCTTTAGCAGCAGGTAAATGCTGTCCGTATTTCAATTAATAGATGTGGTTTTCATTTCAATTAATAGATGTGGTTTTGTCTACATTTCACATAAAACTATTGGCTGATGTCATACCACTGATTAGCAGGGTACAGTTCAGAAAAATTAACTGCTGATGTTACTTTTTTCTTATAAACTCAATGGCAAATGGGATATGAAACCCAACATTTCAAAAATCTTTTCTATTTGAGTTTGAGGTGACTGGAGGCGATTTTTGAATAGCAATATTGTAAGTGAACAATCCACATTACGTGTGTCATGGAAAATTATGTTTTGCTGATCTTGTTTTTGTCTTACTCCCTGAACATTTTCTCAATACACCAATGGAAAATAAATACTCTGCTGCAATATATTGGCTGTTACCAAGTGCTGATGTCTCTTGACCCTCAGTTTCTTGTCAGAGTTAGCTAACGCTTGCTAGGATTACTGCTTAAATTTGACAAGTAGTTACAGAAGCAAATGAACCTGCTGTAGTCAAATAACCAAAGCACAGTTAGCTACTCAAAATAGCTGTAACTGCAATGATGACCTAGATGATTGTTGTAGGTCTCTCCAACTGAAATATTCTATTCTATGTGAGAATCACTACAACGACGTGCCCAGAGAATTGTGAAAGCTAAGCAGTACAACTAACCTGGGTTCTTTCTCCGGCTGTGAGGAAGGACTTCCACAGATCCACATTTTTCAAAGTGCAATAGATAAAGATCCATTGATTGTCAATGAAAATAGCCGAGACATATATAAGAAGAAAAGGGACTTGTGCCAGACTACAGACTTTCCCAAGCACAGAGCTTCAAGCTGTCTCTCTTTAATCATCTTTCAGAAGAGTGCCTAAATTTTATATTATAAATTCCTTTCTTCCAGTTCAGAAAGTTGGGGTTTTTTTTTTTTCTTTTTTTTTTTCCTTTCAGCTATTACCTCTGCTGGGAGGAATATAACTGCAAAAATTACTGTTCACTTTTAACATTTAAAAAACCAATACTGCTAGAGGGGAAAAATGACCTAGCCAGATGCTGAATGCAGAATCCTTCCTCTTACAGAGAGATGGTGTCCCACACAGAAGACAGACTGTCTTCAGAATTTGGTTATTAAGGACACATGTGTCTGTATCTTTACCCTAAAAAAATAGTGCTATTACCTTCTTTTAAAAACAATCTAGTTTAGCTCTTTATTTCCTGCTTTGGAAACCCAGCATTCAAAATAGAATCTGGTCTACTGGACAAGTAGATTTAAAATAAATTCCCTAGATGCTCTCAACTGAAGTCAGCTCATTAATATTATCAAAAATAATAAGCTATCAAAATAGCTCTAAGAAACCAAAACAAAACTTTTAACAGAAGCCTTTTAGTACATATTAATACTGAATATTTACAAAGTATTAAAAAAGCTCTACACCCCAAATTAAAACCACAAAACCACCCAACTCCAAACCCTCTCCCCCTGCTTCATCATATTCTCCCCATTCTGCTTTTATATATATTAAAGGTCTCCAAATACTGAAGAAACTAAGTGAAATGCATTTAAAAAAAAAAAAGAAAAAGAAAAAAGAAAAAAGAAAACTGAAAAGAAGTTTATGGATTAAAATCCTGGATTTGATATCTATTAATAACCACTAGATCCTGAACTGATTTAACATCTATATTTAAACCAAGTCTTCAAAATAATAAAAAGAGGGAAAAGCAAAAACATATGTAAATTTATTTTCCTTTCAAAATGTTATTAAAATGCTGCTAATTATGCTTTTCAATAGAACCCTTTTCATCATGGGGGCTCAGTGGTATTTCCTTGATCCATGTTTTGAAAGCTATGATCAAGAGTTTCAGTATCAGAAGCAGACTGGTGACTGTAATTTCAACTAACAATACTGTGATTAAAACACAACTGGCTCGACTTTAGAGTAAAAGGCTACCAGGACATATGTATTCCTTTTAAGACTGTGTATAATTGCTGTCTCCCAAAGCAACCTAGCCAAAGTTAGATAGGTTTTAAAAAGCATATGGCTTGGAATTATTACTAACCAAACAATGACTGAATTAAAGTTGGCAGAATCTTTCCCAAAGTGACTTAGCATGAACTCTAAATGTAGATTTTTGTTTCTTTGGGGCTTGTGAAAGAAAGTAAGTTCTTTCTTCACCTTGTTGCAGTAGCTTTTTTAGGAGAGGCTGGGGAGGGAAACTGACAACAGAACCTATTTGGAATTTATTCTGCATGAAATGTCGTTCTGGATAAGCAGTGAAAAACTTTCAGGTGATTACATGACTATTTACCAGCACACATTGGGCACAAAGGACACTTTTTATGTCAGGTACAGTAATCTTTGAAACACATCCCAGGCAAACTACCAGGTAAACTTTTGTAGAGAAGTTACGTTTTGCTAAGATAAATATTAAATGACAGAAGGACAATAATCCACTTAAGAAGTCAGAAGCATACTCATTGGCAATGCAGCTGTTTATAGCAAAATTGCCCATGTTCCTAGGACTTTCCATATTAGAATAAAAAGCTAAATTAGCTCATTTTAAATCTTGCTCTCAGGATTAAGAAGGAAAAATGAAAAGAAATTTTATCCAGTTCACTCCCTGCAACATTGTGAGATTTAAACATATTTCTCATATGCCACTTCTTCGGGTATCCAATGTCTAAGGCAATTAATCATTTAATATAGTTTATATCACATGGTGAAAATGCCTCATTTTATAAAATAAAAGCTTTTCAAATATAAATAAAATTTCACCTTCCAGGTGTGAGAACCTGATGCTATTGGCTATGTGTTACATTAAAAGATGCTGCAGTACCCTTTTTAACAGGATATCCTTAAATGCCATGTTTTTCCCTATGACTGACCTGCATTTATATAAGCATTTTGTACTGTCCCTACTTGCCCTTATTCCTAAATTTCTGAGATTGTCACTGTTTAGTTCAGACTGCAATAACCCTGCATCTACTCCAGCTGTTAACAGAATACCAAACAACAGTAGTCGGCCACCTGACAGGACAATACCCGCTTCCTGAATACTACAAAGTCAGTAGTTACCACATACATTATTAATTACAGTACTGTGTTCAGAAACTACTTGCATACTTAATAGAAACCCAAAAGACAGAAAGTAAAACATTAGGTAGCGACACTTGTTGATGGATGAGGAAAACCCAAAGCTGTATGGAAAGAAGAGTATTTTTATACAATTAGCTTTGCATTTTTGCCTCTGGTTGTCTAAATGCCCTTTCATTTTCTACATATACTTCTGTTTCAGTATTTATCTTGCAAGAAACCAATCTTTCTTCAGGATCCTACAAAGGAAACAAAATTCCTACATATTTGCTGTGAGCTTATATGACCATTTAATGTGAGTTATGATTTCATCCTCAAGTTAGGCAAGCACAGAAGATAAACAGCAAAGAAAGAAAACCTTCATAAGCAGAAGTGGCACGGAAAATTAGAATGCATAAGAGATGTATATGATGGTGGTATAAGCAAAGAAAAAACACATTAAAGCTAATTGATATTGTTTGTTAATATAATTATTACTCTGAACATCAAAAGTAATCCAGCTGGCTATCACCTAGTCATACTAGCAATAAAGTCTTCAAATAAATTTAACTGGGATAAGTAGTTAATCTACTTTTAAAAAGAAGCAAAATATTTCTATTTATTTTCACATGAATCTCACTATGGTACAGAAGAATTCTGTCTCCCTCCACCACATACAATACAACAAATCTTGTTCTTTTTTGGTTTTTTTTAATTTTTGGAAATCTGTAGGAAAAAAAACCCCAACTATGAAGTTATCAGCCAAGGATTGTAGCATAATAGTACTATGTTTCTATTCCAGATAAATGCAGGGAAAGTTAGACAGAGAGCTAATGTTATACATTAGTCTTTTCAATATTATAGTTTTATCCATTTAAAACTTAAATTATGTTTACTATGTTAAACACATCAATTGCTGTCTTTCTGTTCCTAGTTAAATATAATTTTTTTTTCTGTCATTAATAAGGGCTTTTCAGAGGTGAAAAATAGTAAGATTATTGTCTGTCCAGACAGGCAACAATGTGGAAAAAACACCTAAAGTAACATGTTTTCTCTGTTAACTATTCCAAGCATCTTGGAAGTTGCGTAAGGAGTCTTAATAAAAGAATAAACCTCTTAACTGAAAAAAAAGTTTTAATTTCTACAATCTAAAAGGCAATATTTAGTTAAAATTATTTTGAAATAAAATGTATTCTAGGTCTTTTCTAGCAGAAAATACTATTGAGCACAGACTGCCATTACAACCGTTTCAGAATTTCTGAGTAAATTTTGATGTCAAATTCAAGACTTCCAAATTTATACACAAATACCGGAAGAAGTATTTGATATTAACAAGTTTTCAACATAGTCTTCCATAGCACCCTTGTTTCCAAGTTGGGGTGTTACAGTTTAGATGGGTAGACTACAACATGGGTTAAGGATTAGCCAGATTGCTTAGTTCAACAGGTGGTGATTAACAGCTTGTCATCCACCCAGAGACTCTATGCAAGAAGAGTTCCTTCACTCTGTTCTGGGACCTATCCTGTTTAATGTCTTTATCAATGACCTGGACAAGGAGACAGACTGAGGCCTCTCTCATCAAGCTTGTGGATGACAGGACACCGTGGGATGCAACTGATGCACTCGAGAGTAGGCTGCCATCCAGAAGGACTGATTGCCAGCCTCTGGGAATACTAAGGACACGACCAAAAAAATCTCATGAAATTCAACAAGATCAAAAGCGAAATGCTGTACCTCATACCAACTAATCCACTGCATTAATAAATGGTACAAGTTTGACTTGTGCTAAAAAGGACATGGGAGTCATATTGAACAGAAGATGCAATTAGTCGCCTGTGTGCCTTCTCAGCAACTCTGTACACTGCTAGTGTATGGAGCTGTGGCATCAGGAACTGAGCGAGCAGAATAATGGAAATAGATTATTTCCCTTTACTTGACACTTGTTAGATCACACTTGGCATACTGCATCCCACATTGGATCCAAATACAGCATTGACAGATCTGAGCAAGTCCAGCAGAGGATCATCAAGATGGTTGGGAGGTTGGAGCACAAACACTCACAAGAGGATGAGAAAATTGGGTTGACCCAAGAAGGTCAGGGAGGAACCAAACAGCACTTTTCAATACCTGAGGTCATCAAAAGAGTGAGGCAGGCTCTTTACTGAGGTGCAAAAGGGAAAAAAGAAAATACAACAATCCAGAACAAACAGTATATTCCAGATGGACTAGAGGCATAGCAAAATAGGAACTGCATTAAAAGGGAAAAAAAAATCTACATTGTGAGGATAATTAAACATGAGATGAGGCTACTTGGAGAAGATGTGGAATTTTCTTCCTTGGAGCTAATTCAAGACCTGATTGCATCAAACCTTGAGCAGGATGGTCTTTTTTCATAGCTGATCCTCCTTTGAGGAACAGGCTGGACTAGACGTCTTCCTCAAGTCCCTTCCAACCTGAATGGTTCTAAGATTGTAAGACAACGGAATGACTTTTGCAGAAAGCATGTGTGCAAGATAGAGTCCTGAAACGTTAAGCTCTCCATGCATTTCTAATGCATATTTAAAACCAAGAGAAGTACTGCTTTTTTCATACTCAGAATTTAGTTGCCATGGTAACACACTCTGACTTGGAGGCTCTCTCCAGCAATATTCTGGTTTCTATACACTAAAAGCAGCTACTATTCTTTTTTCAAAAGCTCCCCTTTTTACTCTCTCTGTTACAAATACATTCAATGGCACATTCATGTCTCTGGACTTAAAAGATATGTACTTTGATTCCTAATTATTCATTTAGAATCCAAACCCAAGGTCTAATGGCTCAGTTTCTGGGGGTAGAGCAATTCATGTCATTCTGCAGTCACGATGTACAATGAGACTAAAGAAAATACTCCTGGAAATTTTTTTTGTGTTATGTGGGAGGGTGAGATCAAGGGAGTTTTCAAGCAAGCAAACAGCAGGAAATCAGGCAATCAATACAGTTCAGTCAGTTGTGGAAGATGTTCTGTTCAAAAAAATCTATTTCTTTCATTAAGAGAAAATATTGAAAGTTTTTGCTGTAATCTATGTTGATATGTAATTTGATTTGTGCACCAGCCACAGATTTCCTGGTGCTAAATAAAGAGACCACTGTCACTTTTTTTAGCATTGCACAGTACAGGGCATGTTCTAGACCATTGCTTGCCAACGCTGTAGCTGCCACATAGTGAAACCTCAGTTCCCCCACTCAAAGGGGCATCTTTCTCTTGGCTGGTTATTATCTGTAACAGACACGGCTGCAACTCCAAACACTTGTTCTTCTAGACAGAACATGAAAAGGAAATATGACACAGTGCTAGCATTTTTGTCTCTAGGCAATACAGGTAGTCTCCTTTGTCAGAAGATACCCTAGAAGATGATGTTATTATTGTTTTCTTTTAAGGCAAGCTGTTCATCTTGTTTGTACTACACATGCAGGAGAGCTGACAATGAAGGTTGAGATTCTGACCGTATAATCTGTACAATGTAATACCACATAAATCATTAAGTGTTTGATAGTTTTGAATCATGTGATACGTGGGGTTTTTTTTAATCTGCTCTACACATTCGCTGATTATACATCTATCATTTCTTGGCAACCAAACATTTACTTCACCTAGCACTCTTTAATAAAAAGATGTATTAAACAATCTGCTGAAGAATAAACACTAGCACAGTGTTTAATAGAGGAAAGTCAATGTTTTGCATTAACTTGAGAATTGGTGCAATCCACCAATTGAGAGACAGCAGAGAATGGTAAGATAGGAAGATAGATGCTATAAACTAAAGAACTGCGCATTTAGCTAATATTTTTTTCTCTTACTTCTTTACATGGCCAAAGCTTCTGTTGCTATTTAAATTTAAGTTTCAAGTGGCAGGAAAATCATGTGATTATGTTTTCAATTACCTCTTTTAAGAAATCCGAGTACTGCATCTTCCTGAATTTCGACTTGAGATGCAATACTTAACTGAACATTAAAACCACCAGACTCAAAACCATAAAACATTGAGTGTGGAAAGCTGCCAACTATACATATTCAGCTTGTTTCACAGCATTGAGAACAATGCTGGACTTGCATTATGCGTAACATGTATAGTTTGTATACAGATTAAATAGTACTCTTACTGGGTCAGACATGTGCCTGGATGTCTGATTTTAAACTTAATCTTCAAAGAGCTATAACCATTATAACAACGCCACAAGCCAAAACCAAAACACACAACAGAAATTAGCAGTTATGAAAGAGCTTTTGAGTCTCAATTGCTCATCAGTCAGTTTGAAGAGGCAACTCTATCCGGTGGACGGCATGAGCTAGTTCCTACCAACGTGGACCTACGTGCACAGTCTCTGTTGCAAGTCAGTATCTCACCTGGGGTTTCAGTCTTTGCTCACTGATACTCTAACTTCAGAAACCTTTCCCTTTTTTCCCCATTGTCACAGAGAATACAAATTAAGTCCCTGACAGCATGTTCTAAATTTACAAAGCACGGGAAGCCATTAAGACAAGGTTTTCTATGTCCAATTTTATTAAAGGAAAAAAAAAAGACAAAAAAAAAGACATCTACAGTCAATCTGAATTTGGCAAGAACATTTTTATCTTTACCTGAGAATAATCCCACTCTCCAATGTACTTCCAAAGTTTCTACGTTAGCCAAAAGTTTGCTTTTCATATGTGTATAGACATTCACTGTAGAAATAGCCCAATGAACTTCAATTCAGATCTAAACACCTAATCCAGCAATGTTCAGGTTATTGTACCCTTACTATACGCTTCATGTTCAAGTAAGAAATGGTACTAATTGTTTAGTGAAAAGGAAACATGGCTGACTCAAAATGATGCCTTTCCTCAATAAATGTTTGTTTCCACAATGAGGTGCATATGAGGAAATGCACCCACTTTGACCATAAGTGAGGTTGCAGTTAAAGTTCTACTTTAATACAAATATATACCTTTAATCTTACAACTTGACTATGACTGCTATTATGTTTCTGAAATGTAATATTTACTAGTAGCACACTGTTTTCTCAACATATAATTTAAACATTTAATTTTTAACATGCTCATTCTACTGAAGCCGCCAAAGGTCAACTACTAACCTAGTCCCCTAATAACCATTGTTTCCAAGTGTCATATATTCTAAAGAAAATAACTGTGCTCAGCAAAAGTTTCACTGTTGTTCTTAAATTAGAGAAAAATGCACTCTCTTACCGTATTGATCCAATCATGTAGGGCTGTGCTAGCTGTACTACAATAGCTCCACTTCCAAGCTGATGGCACGTGTACCCAGAATCCCAGTCATAGTTTTTTGTGTCTCCATTCAACAAGGCATTGCGACTGCGACTTACGCCCTCAATCACACTGGCACAATCTGCAATTGTTGCAACGTTTTCAGTGGGAACTGTGAATTAAAAACACAAAGACAAAAGACATACAGTCAGAAAACAGTTCAGATACCAATGGTTTTGATTTCTGGCAAAGAATTGGGAAAAAATTAAAAACACGGGGAAATTAGTTCTGATTTAACATGAACTATGAAGCAAAATCAAGTGGTACAGATAACTTTTATCCAAAAGCATCCTTAATACAACTGGGGGGGAGGAGGGGGAGGGAATCTTGTCCAGCAAAACTTTTGAAATTTTCGAAGAATTTCTTCCTGCTTTCATGATGAAACCTCTCTCCCCTTTCCCCTCCTCCCACCCAAAAAAAAA
>VXBJ01001361.1:1201802-1223491 GCA_013400055.1 Nycticryphes semicollaris | reverse complement strand
AAAAGAAAAAGAAGAAAATAAAAGATATGGTGAACAAGTAAGCAGGAGACAGTTTAAAGCACTGATCCAGACTGTAGGAAATCAGTCCATGTACCAGCATCATCTAACTTCAGTTCTTCTTTCTCCTTGTACATCCAAAACTGAACACTCTAGCTTGGAAACTGCTGTTATAAACCAAAGTAGATGAAGGATAATACATTTTTAGAAGCAGGGGAACATTACATACTTGGCAATAAAAAGAAGTGTAGTGTTGCTACGCTTTAGCAAAGGATGTAACTGTAGTGTTGGTTTCTAGAAAACTTTCCAAGGAGAGGAATGCTCTTCTTGTACTTACTTAGTCCTGCTTACTCTGATTTAAATCCAATGCTAAGTAGTTCCTCCCTTCCTTTCAAATCAAATAGAATTCATAATATAGTTAGAAGCTCAGGTAATTTCAGTGATTTCATCAAGACAAGAGCAGCTCCTGTGGGAGGACATTGTAAGGAGGTGAATAGAGTACTTTTCCAGCACTGTTTTACAAGTGCTTCAACAATTATTTTTGGAATCACCCATTATTTCCCTTTGTTAACATTTAATCAAGTATGGTACTACCTTTCTGTTTGTAATTCAGAGAGAATCTTAAGCTTAAAAAAAAAAAAAAAAAAAGGTTATTTAAGACACCCTAGTCAGGTCAATAACTCAGCTTTTCAAACTATCTCTATTCCCTCAATCAAAAAAATTAATATTTCTCTGAACATGAAAAAAACCAAGGTTGCCTGTTGAGCTTTTGGTTTTTTGAGAAAATGTTAAAAGTACTAAATTATTTAAATGATAGCAAAAATTCTTTCAGTGCAGGCTGTATTAAAAAAAACCCCAAAAGCTAAGATTTTTTTGTGTCAGCCTCTGATAAAGGACAATTAATGTGTGTGGTAATGTGATTTAAAAGAGAGAGGAAGAAATGTTTCCAAAGATTATCTGAATGACAATGATCAAATTAAAAAAATTTTCAAATTCACTAATCTCATACTAAACATATTTGAAAATCAGAAAAAGAACAGACAAGGCAAAAGAAGAATGACACAAAAAATATCAGAAATACAGAAAAGGTAAAAGTGACAATATTTGAATTTTCACAAGAAAACAAATGATGTATAGAACTGATGCAAATGTACCATTTTAAGCCCACCGCTGATAACTTATTCACATACTTTTAATAATTGTCTATAAAATATGTATTTAATATACTAAAAGATCTGAGAATCGCTGAAATATAACTATGTGAAATTTCAGAGCAAACTGTAAGCATCCACAAAATGGATAATTTTCCATGAAGAGCTAGGATTCTGTGTTTTAAGTGTGCTAGTGGTGCCAGAAGCATTACCTTCAGAGAAGCATCAATCAACCAAAGCACCATAAAACACACAGGAGAAAAAAGCGCAAGCTTGTTGCCAAGTAATAATTCAAGAGGTGGCAAAACAAGAGTTTCTGAAAAATCTACTGCACTATTAAATGTACTATCATCTCTGTTTGCTCATAAAGGAATTACTAGATCCACCATATAATTATTCTAGAAATCTCTTGATTCAGAAATTCCCAGATTCTTACAGGGAAGCAGGTGGTAAACATTAGAAGTACTGCACTGGGAATAATATGAATAAAACAAAGAATAACAATGCAAACTAAGAGTACTGGCACTGAAATAAGGTTTGCCGTGGCTTCATTTTCTTGCTCCTCTTCCCTGGCAGTAAGGGAACTTCTTTGAGTAACCATTTTATATAGGCATAGAAGCATCTATATGCTGCTGCTTTTTGTAGCCAAAGGAAGCTGCCAAAATCTTGGTTAAAAAAATACAAGTGAAAGATGAAATGTCAAAATTAATGTTCACGCTGAAGCTCTATGGCATATTTCGGACACCCTCTGAGCCATGTAAGGCATTAATTGAAAACACTACAGCTCAGTTCATCCAATATTTTACCTGCGTGCCCTCTGAGCATCATCCTGCTCCTCCTCACATCTAGATTTCTGCACTAAACCGTGACCTCCTAAGAAGATGTTACCCTGATTAGTCAAACTCCTTAACAACCACACAGAAACTGCCTTAGTGTGCTTTTAATATAATTCTATGGTCTTCCCTACAACGGTTAATTAGAAAGTGATTCTAACTAATTGCAATGTGCAGAAGGTGCCATACTGTTCTTTCTCTAGGGGGGTCTGCCACTCCCTATTTTGAACATTCATTATCATCTTTTATATCCGCTTGATAAATTTATTAAAAATACCATCTGGTGGGGACTCTGCTCTGTGCTGTACTTCCAAGTCTCCTGGTTCTTTTCCTTTTTCCCATTAGAATTTCTGCTTCAATTTAGGTCACTTGTTTACAAAAACATATTACCAAACCCAGTTTTGTTTCTTTTTTTTTTTAATCCACCAGCTATCCGTCTTTTACAGTAGCCAGTGTAGTAAGAGAAAACAAAAGAAAGGATTACAGATACGGAAATTGGTTTTTTCGACTGTTTGTGCAGCAATTTTGCTCTGACAAATCTGATTTGCTTTTAGGGAACAGAAAAGATGTGCGTTAACAAAGCATACACATCCTGCAAGCAAACAAAAGGAGAAGATGATTGAGGCTACAGGACAGCAGCATCAAAACATTTATTAAAACTTACTTTCTTGTCTCCTGGTCTTACGCTGCAGTATGGGGCAATGAACCACTTGGCAGTATATTTAATGCTAGTACTAGTATTTTTATAAAGGACTGTCATTTTGAAGGCATGGCTCAAGGGCAATCTATACTGGCTATATTTAAAGATAAGATAGATATGTTATTCAACTGTTCTTAGAGATGCCCTAGGAGAAAAACATACCAAGAATGTGTGGTAGTCATATTTATTTATTTCTCCTTAAGCGTTCTCCCCTTCCCCCTTTCTTTCCTCTTTACTTTTTAGCATTCTTGATTTTTCATAGTAATTATTTTTTTTTCTTTCTGAAGTACTTAGAAAATAAACAATGCAGCCATTTTTAACTGGCTTCCATACCCAAGTGTAAAGTACTCCCTTTCATCTCACCGTCTGAACAGGCCAGATTTTGTTTTCTGCCCATCCGCTGTGACTTCACTGCAAACAGTTGGCCAACATGGGGGAAAAAAATGACAGAAAATCCTCAAACGACTCTTTGCAAAACAGGAAGAAACAGAATGGAGTGGGCTCCTGCCCCAGCTCACAGAACCAGACATTAATGAACCTTAATTCACTTACTAAAATAAACATACAGAAAGACAGCACATTTACTATGTAGTCTTACTTTATTGGAAGGCAGTAATTTAAAGTATTATGGACTGTTGAATATATTTATAAGTACACTTTAGGCAACAGTCAGAAAGGTTCTCTGCAAAAATTTCATCACTGTGACAAGTCTGTTCATTTTAGCAAATTATCTTAAGACACTAACAAAGCTATCAAACTGTGAAGAAACTATAAACAAGAAATTATACTGGAAGGAATTAAATTTTGGTTTAGTTAATACAAAGAAATTATTTTTCTCTCATGCTGACATATGTTAAATGCTCAGCTATCAATTGCTCCATTTTTAGTAGTAAAATTGCATTCCTTATCTACCATCTACTGACAAGTTTCCTCACAAGAAAGTAACAGAAAATAGAATACTGAGAGAGAAAAAAGAATTGGGGATGTCACTATTATTCCAGGGTTTGATTTTATCGTATTAAATAACTGAAAGGATGTTGGGCATTTTGCTTTCGTTATTTTCTACGTGCCAAAAGATTTGGTATACCTAATTTCCTTGAATACTGTGTCCAGTTTTGGGCCATTCACTGTAAGAAAGACATCTAGGTGCTAGAGCAAACCCGGAAAAGGGCAACAAAGCTGGTGAGGGGTCTGGAGAATAAGTCTTATGAGGAGAGGCTGAGGGAACTGGGATTGTTTTAATATGGATAAAAGGAGGCTGAGGGGAGACCTTATCACTCTCTACAACTATCTGAAAGAAGTTTGTAGCAAGGTGGGTGTTGGTCTCTTCTCCCATGAAACAGGCAATAGGACAAGGGGAAATGGCCTTAAGTTGAGCCAGGGGAGGTTCAGACCTGGCTATTAGGAAAAAATTCTACACCAAAAGGGTTGTCAAGCATTGGAACAGGATGCCGGGAAGTGGTGAAATCATCATCCCTGGAGGTATTTGAAAGATGGGTAGACATGGTGATTAGCAACATGGTTTAGTGATGGTTTTTTGATGGCTGGACTTGATGATCTGAAAGGGTCCCTTCCAACCTAGAAAACTATCATTCTATGATCAACTTCAATCAACCATCAACAGCATTTCTATCTGTTTCCGTGAAAAGCTCTCTGCAAGCCATATTTGGCTGGAGAATAAAATTCTACTAATATTTATCTATGTCCAATTGTCAGTTTGGAGTAGGATAACTACAGAGAAGGGTGATTTTTCAGTTGTGGTATCTTCTAGAGCTTTTGAATTCCAGTCCAATAAATTAGAATAAAAGCATTCAAGTCATCAAAAGTGGCCATACTTTTAATTGCCAAACAATTGGCTGTCTACAGTGCTCCTTCATCAAACATTCTGCCTGAAAAAGGTTTTCAGAGAGAGCAATTGTTTCAGAAGAGCCTAAGGAAGCACTCATCCTTTGTTGCAGCACTGGAAATAGGAAGGAATTAAAAATAAAAATAAGTTACTAGAACCATATGAACGGATCTCTGTTAAAGAATGGGTGGCAGTAACTAAACTGATCATGTGGCTGTCCTTTTGTGTAGGAAGAGAAAAAAAAATCCCTATAATATATAGATTGCCTTCAAATTTTCTTAATTTCCTAAGGCTATGATTTCAGCAGAACGGACTTACATTGCTGGGTAAACCTGCACAGTTTTGAAAGAAGGCTAACCTTTAAAAATCAGAAGCAGCAAAATATGATAGCTTTGTGTGGAGTCAACTTTAAACTAGATACAAAAATAGCATCTCTGCTTCCTTGGAGAGAGATAGAGCAATCTTTTACAACGCTGAACAACACATTTGGAAACTGATATGACTTGTTTCTCTTTGTTATACATTTAATATTATTTTTTTCCAATAAGTGCCAGTGAGTAAAAGAGAAGGGAATGATTATTTATTCACTTCAATTTTTCCCTTTTTACAAAAGTTATCCTAAGGCATTGAACAGCACACAAATGAAGGTTCACAATGATTCATAAGTACTGAACAGCAATCCCCAGAGGGTGACCAAGGACGTTCCAGTATTCTATACTCATCTCCTGCTCTTCAGTCATCATTCTCTGTTCTCCCTTTCGTGTGTAATGTACAAGTTAAAGATAGTCTGATAGACTGAGACAGACTACAGATAAACACAACTTCATATAAAAGCCTTCCACATTGCACTCCCTACGACCTTAACCAGGCTCAGATCAGGACAGTAGACTGGTCAAACCCACATGCCTGCATAGTCCTTGACTGCCCTTCAGCACTGAGCACTGGACTCGGTAAAAGCACTAAGCGAGGTTATAATTTTTTTTTTCCTTTGAGGCAGAAAGGAGGAACTGGTTCCTATACTTAGGTGGGGAAAAAAACCCCTAAGCCAAAAAAAGGCAGTGCAGGGAAGCAGCCCTATGCCCACTGTTGCACCTTCTTGCCACTGGACAGAGTAGAAGCTTCTGCAAAACATCACATCACACCGGGTACCGCCTCTGCCTCCAAAGGAGTATGTCGTCTGTGAAAATTTTAATTTCTTTTTGATTCTAGATTAAATATTAATAACTGAAGACCATTCAAAATGTCAGAAGCAGAAGTTCATTAAAAGCAAACACTATACTTTTGAGATTTAGAAAATATTTACAGTTCTGTTAAATGAAACAGTTATGTCAATGTCATGAGTCTAATATGCAGAACCGTTAACTAACTTACACATTTAGAGATAATACTATGCCAAAAGAAAAACTGCGTCTCAACCCTAACATCTGTGTTAGGGAATAATTTTGTATGACTGAATTAATTTCTGTCACTTACCTCATTTCACAAGACAGCGAAGCGTAAACCAACACCAAAACACCAGACAGTGCTAGAAAGATAATTTCCTGCTACTTTTACTTCAAAGCTGCTACTCAACTACCACGGGTCAAGTCAGTATTGCATCCATCCGGTATTGTATAAAGTAATCGTGTAAATCATCTTCAATATTAACTTTTAAATGTAATATGACAAGTTAATAATTTGTCATGAAAATCTTGTATGCAAAACCACAGCAACATAAAATGGTATCTTGAAAGAGTGCTTCATTTTTATTATTTGTTTACCAGCCATCCAATCTTCACCTTATAGTGACAGCCGTTACATAGATACTATGTATCAGTAGTCATATATCTGATAAATTACCCTCTTTGTATACACAGTTTTCAGATCAAGTTGAATAGGTTTTGCACATTATCCTCAGTGTTGTTTTGGTATAAGTAAGGGTCACAAAGTCTTTCTGAAAGGACCATATGGCCTTCAAGGGCCAACTGATATTTCATTTTCTTAATAAAACCAGTTATAGAAACAGCAGCTGCATTTGTTCCAACCTCATTTGCTACCATACTGCATAAACAATTAACCCAATGGTATTACCTAATATAGATTCTCAAGAGTTGAAGATGAAAGTTTCTACACTCAGTCAAGCTTAAAAGCAACCTGCTCTGATTACTGCGCTCTCATATATTTTGTGGAGCCTTCCTAACTACTTCCAGTTCACTTTACTCTATCCAGTCACTGCAAAAATAGAAACAAACATTACAAATCCTCATTGTAGCAATAAAACGAAATCTGTGCCAACCACCCCATTGGTAGTCACGTGGATATTTTGTTTTATAGAAGTGGAAGTGGGACACTGCTTTATCAAGGGAGCCAGATAACATTCTAACTTAAAATAACCATCCCAGGTATGTAAACCAAACCACTAAATGGATATAAGGTCACTTTGCTGGATCAAGACTGTTGATGCAGTATTTGAATAGGTAAAATTGATGGCCATGAATTCTGGTGGTACAGCCTTTGTGCCCCTGCATCATCTCACAATGGGACTGCCCTCATTTAGTCCCCAAAATGTTTTCACTTGTCCCTTCCTAACCATAAATTTTGCAAGGTCATGTATCCAACTGTTTCCACCTCATTTACAATCACAAGTTGATCCACATTCTTCTTTCAATTAACTACTCTAAAAAACTTAAGAGAGTGAGAATTCAGGAAAAGTGTGTTGACTATCCCCCCTTCAATATAAAAAGCCTCTCTTTGATTACTGTAGATCACTCCAAATGACTTATATGTATAAAAGCTTCATTTACCCTCACTGAATGATGGCATAATTCCACTGATCCCCATGAGCAACAACGGATACTTAGTATTATGTAGTCCAAACCCTATTTACCTGTAAGATTCTTTAAGTACCAAAAAAATTTCATAAACAACTTTTAGTAAAGCCATATAAAGTCTCCACCCACTAGTTTATCTATGAAGCTCATGAAATGCTGAAACAGATCAAATAGTTTGTCTCACCAAAATGCTCACTAAACCACAAAATATCAGACAGTATCTGAAAGACAAGTCAAATATGGTACAAGTCCACTTTCACAAACATACATGCAGTCATGCTGTGCCTACTGTTATAACCAACCTTTGGGTTAAGATACAAACACAACAAAAAGAAATTAAAAAAGAATAAAAAAGGGAAAGTAAGCATGTTACTTCAGTTCTAAATTAAGCATTTGCTAAATAAGACTGACAATCTTCAATCAAATATATTTAGATATATGCATCAGTCATTTGCACACAGTAACTCTGATTTTGTATGAGGTTCCTTAAAAGTTCACAGCTGGCAGTGCTAAATATCCCGTTTAGCTCAAAGGTTTTATGGAACTTGAAATACTTTGTTTCTCCTGTAACTAGCTTAATGAAGGCTTTAAAGAAAGTTCCTCCTTTACTGCTTTTGTTTTCTTGTCAATAGTAATTGCAATATTACTTGCAAATCCCCTAAAAACAAAGGGAAATCTTTCTATTTGCATTAATGGACAGCTTGTACACTTTGGGGCTATATAACATAAAAATTAGTGAAGTGTGATTTGTCAAGCTCCATATTCTATGCTTCTAAAAAAACATCATGAAATTACACAGCAAACCTCATGAGATTGAAAGGAGCCATGCGACACCTTTGTATAACACATGGGGAATGGGCTAAAGGAATTGGGTCCCAGTTTTTCAACAGCTAAATGTTATAGTTTTCTCAGAAAAAAATAATTAAAAAAATATGCCTTACTAAAATCTTTGCTCTCATTCTTTTCTGAAAACTGTTTTCCCTTTCATCTATCATAGGTGCATACTTAAAATTTAAATATATTTTTTTTAAGCAAGCATGAGCTCAGAATTTTGCTGAAATTCTCAATTTCATGCCAGAAGTAACAAACTGTGGGAAATCCCACCTAGAAAAATACTAAAAGGTGAAAAAACACTTTCCAATGAACTTCAGGATCTCACTTGTGTGAGTTTATACAGAAGAAAGTACAGAAATCACCCTCTTTGAACTATTTAAAAAATGGATATAAAAATCTTACTTCGACATAGTCTGTCATTCAACACTGTTGGTCTGCTGGGGATTTCTACGTTAAGTAATGCAGTACTATGTAGAGGTACTTAAATCAGTATTATATAAGCTATCTGGAGCTCCAGAGGTAACAGAGCTCCATCAACATGGTCTTCTGAAAATCAGGGTAGTCAATATAATGTTCTGCCATTGCTAAGTATGTCTATGACTCTTTGGAGGAATATCAGCATCTGGGAGTTTAATTTCAGCAGTCAAAACCAGGCCGTGTAAGAGACCCTAAATGCCTAAATCCATCTTTCACTGCAATAAATAGCTCTGGTTACCATACTCATCACAAATTCAGTCCAACCTAGCGGGATGCAGGAGGAATCATGCTATAACATGCAAAGAAAAATTATATTAGCAGCACAGAGTGACTCAACTGCTAGTGGCTTTGTCAGCATCAGTTGATTTAATTTGAAATTTAGTACTCCTGCATCACAACCAGTTAATCCACAAAATCAGAATTTGAAAGAAGTTGCAATGACTACCCAACCAATTCTATGCTTGCAGCATCATTTAATTCAAATTAGAGATGTCTATGTAGAAACAGAAGTAGAGTAGTACAGTAGTGCAGTAACGGCCAATCTTAAGATGCAAGCATTCATAACAGTTCATGTAAACAGTTTTATTTCTTACCTATCAGGCCTTTCTCAAGAGTAAAGGTTTTGTTTGTGAACATGCATTCAAATGCCACAATATGGAAAACTTTGTTCACTGTGTTGTGGGTCCCAACAATTCGAATATACCTATAGGGAAGAAAAAAAAAGGGTAAGTAGCACAAGTCAAGTATGACAAACTTCTACGCTCTAAAACACAAATTATTCAGTTGCACTGTATTAAACAGACTTGTAAGAACTGAGTAACTGTTAAAAAAAATAAAATATGAGAACGAGTAAAAATAGTATAAACTTCACATCAAATTTGCTTCTACTCAGGATTTTCCGGTCCAATTTAAGAAAAAAAGAAATAAAACATAAACAGCTGTTACATCTATCAAAAATCTTTCTGGACTAATTTGCCAAGAAAAGAAAAACAAGGGAGCTTCTGGTTCAGAAATTGTCTGTTGGTGCAAATGTGTGGTCACGAAGAGTTTAAATATTAATAATAAAAAAATCTCTTTACCAACTATACTTTTCATCACAATAAAGGATTTCACACAGCCAGGATAAACCCAAGAAATCAGTGAGACTTCTCTGCAGAAGCCAATAATTAATTCCGTTTTAATATGTCTGTTTCTAATTGTAATACTGGATGATACACAGGATATCTATGTCTTTGTTGGTGTATATTTTATTAATAGCAAAAAAATTAATATCTGAAAAGCCAAATGGAATGAAACAAAGCTATCTCTGCCTTTCATTCCTACTTGTATAACTTATACTTCTAGACTCTAATTGAAAATCAAATAGAGCTGCTCTTGAACGCTGTGACCTCTTCACCTTCTGTATTACCCCAGAGGCTTTACCTTCTCTAAACAGCCATTAACCTTGACTCAGCCCAATTCCCCCATTTTCTGAAGAGATCCAACAGTTCTTACTAAAAATTTTGAAAAATCCTCAATGGAATATGGTACATCATCTCAATAAATGTTGAACAAGCCACACAGAAAACTACATAGAACAAATACCCCATCTCCACAAAACAGACTACCCACATTGCAGGAAGCTTTGTATTAAATAAATTCCTTTCAATTAAGAAGTATCAGAATGTATGAAACTTAAGCAATATCCTCCGACTGAGGTATAAAACAACCTTTCAATTACGTATTATAATTATGGCTCCAATATATTGGCCATTCACCAACAGCATCATTTTGGCTTGTGTTCTCCATCATACCAAGTTGAAAAAATTTACAGCTTTCAGTCCCGAGATTTTTTTTTAAACAATAAAAACCCTTATAGCTATTTACTGCACTAATGTTCGACCTCCTCTTACACTTGAAGACTTGAGTGCCTTATGAAAGAGCTCTTACAAGCAAGCCTCAATGACCATTATTACTGATATTCGTTTGTCTTTACCATACATAGAAAAAATGGTCCAAAAATATAATTTTAAAAATTCCTATTTGAAACCTCTAACATGTAAATGACCGCAAGAGACAAGTTACCTGAGTGTCATGGCATCACTAAAATTGCCAAAGTTTTTGACCTCTGCTTCTTTTACCTTATATAATAAACCAACTAGCACATATTTTGATCAAAATTACAAAGCTGATATAAAATATGCTCAAAATTGCACTTTAAAAATTATTTTTATTATCATGATTTTAAACAAAGAGAATAATATGCCATTCCCTAATTAATATTAGCTCACAGATCAATTAATTATCCCAGTAGTAAATTTTCTGCAAGTCATTCTGTGTAGAAAAAGCGAAAGTACTTATTTTTCCTAAAGAAGGTGAATTTATTGAAGCAAATGCCTGCAAAGAGCATTGCAGGAATCTGTCGGGGAACAGCAGTTCTTTCCCCAGACCTGCTCATGTCAACCACTCTGTTACTGCAAGGGGGTCCATGAAATGCTGTATTTTGGGATTCATATTATGAAGGCAAAACCCTATCAGCCTCATTTTTTCTCAACATGCCAAGGACAATCCGCAGCGCTTTTCTGAGTGGGGCAGTCAGGCACAGCCATAGCAAAAAGCAGGGCAAAACTGACCTTCTGCAAAACCAACACTGAAGAACTTAAGACCCACTGAAAAGATTAGAATCAGATAATTCAGGGGACTAACAATTTGCTGTTCAGAGAAAGTTAACCTGAAATGTGAAATAATCTTTCAGGTCTAGTAGACACCTTCACCTAAGAGTATGCCGCCTCCTTGAAGTTACAGACACAGATGTATTTAGTCCAGTCTTTTCAGATTATTTTCTTTTTTTCAGTTCACAAGCACAGTGTCAATCCTAAACAGATGGGCAATGACCGGGATCTGACAACAGCAAATGCTCTCATTCTGTCAAGCATCAGAAGTGCAGAATTCGACTAAACACGGGAGCAGGTTTGGAACGTTTATAAGTGCACGTGGTGGCTGGCTCACCAGAGAGACTCCCTCATCTCCCTCAGGAAAGAAAGGTATGGATTGCATTGTGCTGCCTGGACAAACAGGCTCCAGGCTGACCACCAGTGCATTACTAATGGGGCTACTTTGACACACTTCAGTTACGCTTTAAAGAGTTTAGAGAATAATCAAAGTAACAATATTAATAGTAACAAGAGAAAATGCTTAATAATTAGCTTTAGAAGCTAGTTCGTTTAGAATTTTTTTGTATTATGAAATTGTAACACCAGAACAAAGTTCTATATTGGTTATGGCTTTTTTCTTGTTGTTTGTTTGGAGTATTTTTGGTTTCATCTTTGGTGGGTTTTTTCTGCTTTCTTCTTTGGTGGGTTTTTTCAGTCATTTGCTTGTGGTTTCTTTTTTTTAATATATGAAGATGGCGAAAGATACATACATACATACAAGACTTGAATAGTTTGCTGTGGGAACGGCATCTTTATCATATTGCAAACTTTGGTTTATTGACATACTAATCCCTTGTCTGCAAAGTTCTCTGCCAACAGGTATAAAAGAACAAAGTTTATTCATATATAAAATCATAGAATGGTTTGGGATGGAAGGGACCTTAAAGTTCATGGAGTTCCAACCCTCCTACCATGAGCAGGGACACCTCTCACTACACTACACCAGGTTGCTCAATACATGCTAAATAGTCTACCCGTTATTTGGAACAACAGATGACAATGTTTCATATTGCTGGAAAACTAAACTTTTGTGGTAATGTAAAACAAAATCCCATCCATCCAACTAATCATGTAAACATTAGTCTTGTAAAATATACTATTTTGATTTTGTAATATTATTGGAAGGTAGAACATAAGGTTATGCCAACCCCCTTCCTTTCTCCACAGTACAATAAATATATTTTATTCTTTCCTTATCTCTCTCAAGGTGAATGATCAAGATTATTTCCTGCCTGAATCTTGTATTCTTCTACTTGGTGGAAATTAAAATAATGCAATATGCAAAATTACTTTAAACATCCTAACTTCTAAAATCACATTCTCATATTTTGCATAAAAATTGTAGCTTATTATTCCACTTGATGCAAGACCCTAAAGTCACCACAGCCTGCAACTGAAAAGATAATCTTCCTTCAAATAAGGCAGAATTTATTACAAATGCCCAGTACCACCAGGTAAACAAGCTGTATCTGATTTTCAAATATCACCAAGAGTGATAGTGAAGGTACACAACCTGTTTCAGAAGAATCAAATGAAGACATTGTAAATACTGAAGTAGTACATTCTAATGAGAGCACTGAACAACGAGCTGAAAACCAGAAGTTGGCTCAGAAATACGATAAGGAGGAAAAACTGCAATATGGACAAGTTCAATGTGAGCAATGGAGACTTAATTCAAAGCATATAGACTTCAGAAACGTGAAGTCCTTATTATAGCTCATGACATGCTTGAAAATTTGTAAATTTTCCTAAGGAGTTTCCTGCTAGAGGGAAATGCAACGGAGTCAAAATTAAAAACAAAAGTATCCTTTCAGGCAATCAGACTACATCTCATAATTTTCCTGGAGTGATTTATTAGCTGGACTATAATAGTACAGGTAACAAAATTAATATGAACAATTTTTCAGCACATGCAACTTTGACAAATGCTTAAAACCCATGTGATGAGTTTCACTTGATCACTCACTATGTTTTTAAAACATGCTGTAGTGGTTTGGACTGGCATAGAGTTAAATTTCTTCAGAGTAGCTTATACTGGTGCTGGTTTTTATTTGTCCTGAAAATGGTGTTGACAACACTGGGAGGTTTAAGTTACTGGTGAGCAGTGTTGCACAGCCGGGATGACTGACCCCAACTGACCAAAGGGATATTCCATACAGGAAAGGGAGGACATTGGGAGTGATAGTGTTCATTTTCCCAAGGAAAGGTTATGTGAAATGGAGAGTTGCTTTCCCGGAGATGGCTGAACACCTGCCGGCTGATGAGAAATACTGAATGAAATCCTCCTGTTGCACACAACAGCTTTTGCTTTACCTACTAAAACTGTCTTTATCTCAACCCACAAGTTTTCACACTTTTACCCTTCTGATTCTCCCTCCTGTCCTGCTGTGGGTGAGCGAGCGAATGGCTGAGTGGGGTTGAACTGCCCACCGGGGTTAGCCCACAACAACGTGATACTGATTTTGGCTCCGAATGGCAGAGCAGCAGCAGGTAGGGCTCTCCGACTTTGCTGACAGGCCTAAGGTACAGACAACTGAGAATTAAGCACCGTAAAATCTCAACAGCCTTCTGGCTCCCACAAGCAAATCTGCACTAAGTGGCACGAACATCATCTCTGTCAATGTTAGCTAGTCCTCCCCAGATACAAGAGGAGCGAGCAGGCTCTGTGTTCAACTGTCTACGGCAAGCTAGGAAGAAAGTACTCAGGCTTCCAACAGCTCCTCACTCTGGAACCATAGTTCAGGTCCTACACACTGAAAAAATGATAGGTTGAACATCCTCCTCCCTCCAAAAGCTCTTGTTGTGAAATGACTACAAGACATCATCCTCATCCATCAGTACCCATCAAAGGACACTTAATTAAGACTGCAAAAGTGAACAATTTCAGTAACACTGTATCTTTCAGAGTCCAAATTCAGAAGTTTAGCTGCCTTAATGTTTGCTTTCCATGTACATTTTTATACAAAGAATACATCCCATAAGAAAACAAATGAACCTTGTTTAACTTCATATTTTCTCTCTTGCAACTAAGGGAATAAAATACAAGCAGTTGCAGGACTGGATGTGCTGGTGTATGCTACGAACAACTAATCAACTCATATGGAAATAAACTAAAACCTTCAAGGACGTAATAAGACACTTGATTTGATCTTGGTCCTTTTAGATACTTAAGGTCAAACTTGCAGAGTTTTGCAATTATTTTTCACTGTTCAAGTAGCAATAGCAAATATGGTATTTTTCCACCTTGCTTGCAATTATTGTACTCCTCTGAATTAGAAAAAACAGGAAACAAGCTAAAGATCACATTTTTAACAGATGACATTTCCTCAGATACAATACCACTATCTTTTATGTTGATTAAATAGACATAAATGCGTATAGTAATTCTTTTTGATAGCCACAAAGAGTGATTTCTTACAAGTGCTTGGCAAACGTCTCATCAATTAAAAAGGACCACTGACCAAAGTTACTTGTGTGTGTGCTGAATTACAAGATAATTTAAAAGCTTTGATTACCACAAGATGGAGGGGGGGACAAACAGGAGAAAGCCCAAACTCTAAATGAACAAAAAGAAAAACTCTAGAGCACTTTGTTTGTGGGTGACACAAGCTTGGGCAAACCTGATTAAGCTGAAACATAGGAATGATGAAGAATTAACTGTATAATCAAAATCCTGGTGCCAAACCATGAATCTTAATTATATTGCTCACTAAGGAAGAGACATGGCAGACAAAAAACAAGGAGAGCAGACATTAAAACACTACAGGCAGTTTTTCCAGTTAAATTAGAATTTGTTCTCTTTCCTGTCAGGAACAAAGCAGCTTTATACAACACAAAGTTATCTATAAATCTTTGTGTGATAGGAGAGTAAAAGAACCACAACTCAAGGGCTAGACTAGCTCCTCTCTCAGTGGACTTTAGACTCAACCGATAGACTGGGGGGAAGACAAAAAGAACTCTGAATCATTCTTTACAAAATCCCAAACCTTGATTGCTTTAGAGGGTTTAAAAGTACTTCTCTGGCAGATAAACAGGAGTTGAAGTTAGGAGTGAAGCATGAGAACTTTCCCTGCCCCTTTAGAAGACATTTAACTTTATTTTCTGGTCCTGTTTGAGAATAATGGATATTCATAGTATTTAAGTGCTTTAAGAGTTTCATCCACATGTCACAGACTTCTATAGTCACAGTTAGTCATGCTACACTTGGCTCTGAGATTCCCACAGTGGGAATACCGGAAAAATCTATATTGTTCTTCATTTCTTCCCACCCCCCACTCCATTAACAAGAAAATTATTTTAATTAGAAGGAAATGGTATGTTCTACTGGATATTAGTAGAATCTTAAACTACTAAATATTTAACTACCTGGGTTGATTAATTAGGTACCCACGTGGCAGTGCCCTCATCCATTCCCTATTTTTCCCAGAGCAATTACTCACCTTTACACAAAACTATGACTTGGGCACTCTAGTGTGACTACAAATACTCACATTTCTGAACAACTACATTATGGTTTACTTCTGCTCTTTACATTTATGCAGCTGACACATTTAATTTGGGTAACAGCTGCTGCTGAACATACCAGTGATTCAGCTGTGGATACCCTGGAGGACTACTAATACCAAAGCTCAGCTGCCTCCATCAGAACAGTACTTAGGACATATGTGTCAGAGCATAAAAATATGCATACTCTAGGATCTGATTTAATCCTTTATTATAATAGCACCAGTAATACGCAGAAAAAGCTCTGAAATATATTAAGCACAGATTCTAATCTCTTGAGAATATTGAGACAGAAGACTAAGTGAAGACAGGTAAAAGAAATCAACTGGTATTTTGCAGTGATAACCACTGTAAATTAGTATCAAAGCAACCCAGAACAGCAATAGTCAACTAAAACAAAGAAGTAAATCCAATCTGCACAAAATAAGCTCTTAAGAACGTTGCATTTCATTTTCCTTCGTAGGACGTTTGGTATGAGACACCAGTGCTAGTCCTACATACTTCATATCTCCTCTAACTGCTTAGAAACTCCTAACATTCACATTCCGATCACTGCCACAGAGATGCATGAGATACAGCCCAGCACACAAGGGCATTAGAAGACATTCTGTTTGTCTTCTAGTGGAAAAGGAAACAGTGCTATGCACTGCCATATAAACCCCATTTATTGACAATTCCATAAAATGTATAAATAAACCTTCAGACTCACACAGCTGAATCAACAGACTCATGACAGGAGCATTACAAAAAAAGCAAGGAGGAAAAATCTATTGCCAGAATTAAATCACATGGAAAAACAGTAGACATAAATAAATAAGGAATTAAGCCAAAACAAACGTGGAAAGCATTTCTGCCTTTTGATAGGAGACAAGCTTTCCTGCACTTAGATGAGAAAAGCTGATAGAGTCTATTCTATAACTCAGGAAATCCCTGCTGCAAATAGAGAAAACAACATTGTCTTCTGTCTTACACCAGATAAAATCATTGAACTCTAGTAGGAAAAGCATAAGTAACACCTGCAAAGCCTGTACAGTAACATTTTCACCTTCCTTCCCAATTGAAGCAATCACAAGAAATGGTGTAGCAGTTTGTAAACACAACACATTTCTTTCTGTAATATGTCAAAACGCGTCCAGATATTTTATGCCGCAGCATTCAAGTAGCTAAAAATACCAATAGACAACAATCACAAAGATATGCAATTGTTTGTCTGCTATATATAAGCAGCGTTATCAACCAAGCAACAAATGTCTTTGAACACATTTAAGCGAATTAACATTTAAGGGTCATGGGAACATAAGTAACATTTGAATGGTGTGATCATGTGTTTTGTATGCCATACATAAGAATAATAGGATTGCAAAATGGTAATTCTTTCATGACTGTTTTCCAGGGTTTATTTTATTTTAAATAAAACTCCTCAATTTGAAGTAAGTTTGCTTGAATCCGTATCTTCATATTGTGTGCATATATAGTTCCATTTAACTTCTCAAATCTGAACTTGCCTCTGCAAGGTTTTGTTTCAGGTCAGATCTCAATCCAGAACGGTTCTGTTTCCCAGAATCTGGACGGGCAACTGCTCAGAAACTTTAGGTATTTAAGCACATAACATAAGCAGACGAGAATAAGAGAAGAACTCCAGGGCTCTCTAAAGGGGGTCATAAATGCATATGCAGAATGAAATGTTGAAATAAATAAATAAAAAAAAAAAACTCCAACCAACCAAAAAAATAATCCCCATAAACAGTATAACTTCTTACCTACTGAGAAATATATCCAAGCATATATGTAAGGAACCTTGCCATTTGCTACGTTAAAATTATACCAGAAAAATGCTAAGCAATACCCTAATGGAATCAGCTAAGCACTGTTAACATAGAAATGACTGGCTACATCTTTTTCATCAATATTTTTATGATTTGAAAATTGCACCTACGGATAAAAACTCTTGTAGTTGGAGATGGTTAGAAAATCAATGCAATGTATTGTTGGCTCAATTTGCAATTGGCTGCACAAAATTTTGGAATGCTGAAATGCAGGGTAATTCATTAAGCTGAGTTTGCCTTATTTAAAACATTTATGATAAAGAATTTAGTGATAATAAGTGAGTGGCTTAGATTTGAAGCAATGATGGCTTTGTTAATTTATTCTTTAACTAAAGGTATGATCATAGTTATTAAAAACCTTGTACCATCCAGTGTTTTACAGATGCCATGCCAACAGCAGCTACGTCACTTACAAGAAACATCAACTTAAATTCTTCAACAGTAGGAGCAATGTTTGTAGGAGCAAAATCCCTAAAAAAATTAAAAATAAAAAAAAAACAATCTAGTTAAACTAGTTGACTGTCAGCTCTGATTGCTTTGCTGTTCCTTTTTAATATAATTGAAGTGTGCAACACCTGCTCGGCTCCTGATAACACACAGCTTAACCAAACTCTTAACTATGATCATTCTTTAGATGCATTTTAGCAATTATTTAGTGAGGATTGACATTCACATGAAAATATCAGACATTATGAAATGAAAGAGAAGCCTCATCAGAAATTATAAAACATGTTTTTCATTTTGATTATACAAATGTCTGATGTGAGACAGATCTGTGAAAGCATCAACCATTATTTCTAAATTCACTTAAGGTCTGCATTTTATGAAAAAAAAAAAATCTGACATGGTATCAATTAGCAGTATCATCTGCTACACATATATATGGTTGCTAACTCAGTTAATTAGTCTCTCTAATCTACATTTCCTAGACTTTCCAGCATATTCAAGACCTAACTGCTAACTACTGCAGGCCTGGATCAAGCTGTAAAATAAGGGACAAAAGAAATAGCATTTATGGGACTGTCCATCAGACATGGACAATGCAGAAGATTGAATCTCTTAAGCTTCATAGAACTAGTCACTTTAAATCAAATTGTATTTACTGGAAATAATAGGTAACATGGTGGAAGAAGATCATAAATTTAGATAACAAGATTACAAGTAGGTCTACGTTAACCTGCACAAGTGCTCCTACACAGCACAGCAGCAGTGAGATGGTTGGAAAAGAAGGACAGTAACTTCCAATATCTCTATACAGAGAATAAAACCTCCAGAAACTCAAGTTTCCTTTGAGAAGAGTTGAATTATGGTTATTTTAAAGACAGAGCATTTAAGATAGGCAATTACTTAAATGTATTTCTTGTTCTTGTCTCACTCCTTTTCCACTTTTTTTTTTTTCTGTGATTTGTTTTAGCTGTGGAGTAGAATCACATTTATCATACACAATTTGCCATATTTCTCTTGCTGATTTAATAAGCAATCAGGAGAACTGTTTGATTAATTCAGAACAGTACATCACAATATCACACCGATTCAACTAATTACAATGGATATTTGCTCACTGAAACACCGCTGTCAGGCTGGAGTGGGACACTGAGTGCCAGAGCCCACCCCCCCTGAATTTTATTGTTTTGTTAAAATGCAAATCTTGATCTCCTACGATATGAAAATAATTTCTGTTTGACGTGTCTGTGAACTACTCCCCTAGAACTTGCAAGCAGGCGAGCAAACCTGCAGAATACAGAAATATACGTATTGAGCTACTAATTCAAGTCTCTACAACTGGTTCCTTTACTAAAGAACAATTCGATTTAATAACCAGTCATACAGTTCCCTCCCTATGGTAAAACATCTAAAAATAATCAACTGTTTTAAATCTAATGTCATAAATCCTAAAATCAATTTGGAGGGAATGGAAGAACAGAATAAACAGTTACCAGAAAAATTAAGATTCCTCATTCAAACTTTATTTCTTTTAAGTGTAATAGAAATAAAGTTCTTCAAAATAAAATTGGCTCTGTTTTACCTCAAACCAGGACATCTCTAAATAATACAATTCCTGCCTCAGAAGTGACAACAGTGCTCTGTGGTAGAGTATCTTTTAAAGGAATCTTAGCATGCAGTTATGTGAATTTTGATTCTGTAGACATAATCTTCATTAGCATATCAAGTCAATTTACCTGAATGTGCTCTATTACCTTATAAACTACCTACTTCACTTTATTAACTTGATGATTTGAACTCAGCTCTGCATTATTTTGATATGCAGCTAAAAGAGAAGTTATGTATTTTATTCTTATATATTGATGTAGTGAAAATATGTTTGAGGAGGTAGCTCTTCATTATAATTCAATGCTCTATTCCTAGCTGTAATTGATGTCAGTTATGACTATGAGGCTATTATCAGGCTAATGCTATCTTTTCCTCCATAATATTATTGTTCTCAGTAAAATGATGTAAATATCTGCTTGGAAATAGAAGCAATCAATATTATTTATTGCTGTACTTTCATTAACTAGAAATTTGCAGGGAATACAGGACTGTGACTTATGTCCTTCGCGGAGTGGAACCTTTGAACTTTAAAATTAAGGTTCCCCTGCCACATACTCTTCTGGCCTTCCTTACCCATGCCCAAAGTCAAATTCTCTCTTGCTACATCTCCCGCTCTCCGCTCATGCCCACTTCCCTTCACATGAGCAGCTCACCTAGTGTTTCCCATTTCCCTACTAGGTCACGTATCCTGAAATAGATGATATATTTGATACATTCAGAATGAATCTTGATATATATAGAGTATAGCCTTCAAATTTTAGTTGAAGTCAATAACTAACCTGTGTCCTTTTCACCATAAAATGTTTAAGAACACTACTGCCTCCACATTTAGCAGGTAATTGTGGTATTGATTGATGTATGTCCTTCCACGTATACCCTATCCATCTATTTGGTATGTGATTGAAAAGCTTTTTCAACTTCCTACAACTCCCAATGGCTCAGCTATATCAATCCCAAACTCAAACTTCCTGATAATTTTTTTTTATATTACTTTATATTGCCTGTTTTAGTATCACTCAGGAGAAGGCTGGTCAGTGTTTGTACCTAAATACACACAGCTGATTCTTGCTTTCAGATTCTTAACATCAACTCCAGAAAGGGATGGATAAGCCAAAAGAATTCCACAGTGGCAAAATGTTAGTGAAACATTGATTTATAGAAACCTTTTAAAGCTCTGTCAGGGAAGTCAGAAGCGACTGAAGCATTGAGAAACCAAGTCAGGTTAACTTTAATGCCAAATCCTACACTGTGGATTAAAGCACCCACAAGTCTTACACAGACCTCTCAGAACCTCAGTAGGTGAAACTTCCATCCCTACAATTCAGCTGCTGTTATTATCAATGCTAGCTAGATTAAAATGTGCACACCTAGCTCATGTTAGAATCACATTTTTATTTGTTTGTACACACATACCATAGAAATGCGCTTTCTACATAATTTTAAAAGCAGTTTGATTAATCTCAGAGATTCTACTATATTTGCTGATTCTCCACAAATAAATAAAACAAAAATATAGTAGTTGTACAAGAACAAATTTCAGCTCTAATAATTTTATATAGCTGAAATACTAAGAATAATTTGTCTGATTTCATTTTCTATATGCAAAGATCAAGTTCATACATTAACCACTGTTTGAAAACATTACAATTAGATACGATTTAAAGATGCATGTCTGTACACGTCAAGCAATTTGGGCAACTAAAGGATAACAAAATGCATAACGCTAAGAGCTCAACCAGCACAAGAGACTTGGTATCTACTTCTCTTTCAGGAGAGGTATTTAAGCAGAAAGAAAGAAAGAACAACTACAAAAAAACCCACCCCAAACAATCCCAAAGCATGACTATAACTAAGGAAAGAATAGAATTAATAGAAAGTGTGAGAATTTATGATCTTTTAGATCCCCTTCTAACATGAAACTTTCTATGATTCTATGAAAAAAAAAAAAAAAGAGTACCTGCAGTGAA
>VXBJ01001361.1:1176862-1194878 GCA_013400055.1 Nycticryphes semicollaris | reverse complement strand
ATATATTATTTTTTTTATCCCCCTCAATTGGAACAAATCATTTTATGGAAGTACACAAATTATGAGCTTAATAGTACAGCATACAATAGACAACAAAGGGGGAAGTTTTCAAGCACCAGCATGAACTTTCAAAGCAAATTGCCTCCTCCAAAACCACTTTACATTGTGCAGCAATTCCCCATCACAGAAGCAGGGCCAGAGATTATCAAATTTAAAGGACAAATAACAACGATCTTGTCATTCCCAATCTCACACAAAAGAGAACATGGTAATGATTTAATTCCTTTTAACTTTATTGGGCTGAGAGTTTTTGTCATCCTTAAAATATCAATGTAGCTCTTATTCAATTCAAAGTCTCAGGCTCTTTTTTTTTTTTTTTTTCTTTCTTTATAATCCTTGCTCTGCTGAATTTAATTGCCTTGGCAAGGCCAGAACACTGCCTGATCCTAATAGGTCAGCATTGATCGCTCTAAACCAATTGGTTCCTTCATTACAGAGAAAATGAAGTAAAGAGGAAAGGCAGGTGTGCTCTCCTACAGTCAGCTGGACTTCAGCTTCTCTTGCCCTTCTTCTCCCTCATTAAGTAGCAACCAATCGATCAGGAACCTGCTCAGAACCCACAAAACCTATTTATCACTTCTGGCATGGAATGGTTTTAACAGGTCATTAAAGTAAAGAATATTTGAGGTATCTATCTTTAGAACCTTTAGAGCTCATACAGTTTTTAAACTGACATGCAAGAGAAAGGAAATTCGAAACATTACACTCCTATATAGTTCTAGTCTAAACCTCAAACCATAAATAATAAATCTGTTAGTTATTTGCAGCAAGAACCTGTGGTATAGGGTACCTAATTTTCAACATTCTTTATTGGGAAGATCTTTGACAGATAGTGAGAAAGACTACAGCTGGGAGAAAGAGTGCAGACGGCCCCACTCCCTGTTTCCAGCTCATTCTCTCCTGCACTTCCATGGTCTTCAGCTGAAGAAATTTACGATGCCAGTGAAGCTCCACACTTCATTTGCACACACAATTACAACAAAACCCCTTCACCTCATTTGCCAAAAATTATTAACTGTTCAAAATACTCTCAAAAACCAGTTATATGTACTGATTAGCTTTTACTCTCGTAATTTATTCATGTTGCTTCTTGTCTTTCACCAATTATAAACTCTGCAGAATATTCCTTGTTGTTATGCTTTGTTCACTAAAACAGATCGGTACTTTCACATTACTATCCGTTCAAAATACTGCCACCAAGGCAATTCAGGAGAAGAAATCATGGAGATAATGTAATAAATATATAAGTAGGGAACAAGACATTAGAAGGGGGATGGGGGAACCCCCCACAAAACACAAGCAAAACACTTCAAGAAGATAATTGAAAAGGGCATAAGAGAACAAGAAACAAACAAGAGGAAGAGACAGTAGACAACAAAGTGGATATAGAAACAAAGGAGAGTGGCACTGCTTTGATTAGGAAAAAGAAAATTCCAATGAAAGATATTCCATAGAAAACCTAATTCTCTTAAAAGAAGTAGAATAGAGAAACACATAACCAATACATCTCTTTACGGTCCCCTGAATGGGTAAGAGGGAAACAGAACACAGAGGTGTGATCCTTTTAAGTGCAAAACAGCCATTTCTCTCTTAGTTATGTCTATTGTCTCACAAATTAGGAGAAGAGGTTTAGATGATGGTTTTTGTCAATGTTAAGTTCATAGTTGGACTAGAGGATATGAAAGTTCCCTGTTAACATAGGCAATTCTAGGAGTCTATAACTGAACCCACAGAAGATCAGGTGTTTCATCTGTGTTCTTTGTAATAGAAACATGATGTGACCAATGAAACTTATTTCAGTTGGAAAAAAATGATCTATTATATCCTATTCAACCCACACTACCATGGCAATTGTTAATCATACAGTTAAATGGACTCACCAAGGATAAATAAATTAACTAATTCTTTTGCTAAGTATTCCTTCCCCTATGGTAACAAAGAATCAGCTTGCTTTCTGCTGTTGGTTTTCCCCTCTTGTTTTTTAATTTTCTTTTCCCTTCTTTTTTTAAACCTTTGAAGCAACCATCCCGTGTATCAATCAAAGGCCATGAGGTCTTAAAATATGATATTGCTATCCAGGAACACTATCTCCTGGGAAGGAAATCAATTTACCAATAAATAAAGGGCTATTTACATGACCCAAGTGAGCAATTTGGATTCTACATGAGCTCCAGAGGATTCAGGTTCCTCAGGTCTGTCTGGGTTATCCTTTGTTATTGACTCACACACACACATTCACAAGTAGGTATCTAATGTGGACAGACACTGGACGATTACACCTGCTGTGCCCACTTGGCAACAAGTAAATAGTCACACAGATGTCGCAAGAGAAATATGAACGTGCTCAACAACTATTTTAAAGACTGTATGATGAGGGAACTTAATTGATCTTTCCCATAAATAGTCAGAAATTATCTTCTAATGGAAAAAACACACTCCAATAGCTTTGTGGAAATCCTATTTAAAAAAAAAAAAATTAGAAATTTGACATACTACTGCAGAAAAAAATAGTAGGACCATTTCTCCTTTGGCATTTTAAAAATACGTTAAGTGAAAGATTCCTAAACTCTTTGGACAAGATGAGAGTGGCAATCCTCCAAGTTTCTCAGACCTCTGGAAACTCTGTCAAACTTACTAAAAAAAATAAAATATGAATACCACAATAAAAAAAGTCTGGTTTTCTTCTGATTTATATCACAGAATTAATTGCTTTTGAGACATGCAAACTCCAAATTGATTTCTTCAGAACTGGGGTATTGTATAAGGACTTCCACTGTCTATGTCTGACCCTCTTCTGAAGGTAGATCCTATGATGTCTGATAATATTTAGCCCTTTTTCCATTGAAGACATTAACAGAATCTCTTTCCTGCATTTGTTGTCTGTCAGCATAGATTTCATTTCTTTATGGAATCAGGTACATACACTATAAAAGAAAATAAAAACCAAAACTTTGCCATACTATGTCCTCACAAACAGTAATCAATAAATCATAGTTTATATGCCATGGAGCTAGATTATCTGATGAATTGCTTTCAACTCATGATAAACATGCTGACAATGAGAATGCAGGAGAAACATCAGCTTTTAAGAAACAATCCCATATTGACCCTACGGTCATCATGCTGCTTTTACTAGAACTACAAATCTGAGTCTCACATAATCTAGCCATCAGTCCAGAAGGCACAGAAAAAAAGACTTAAAAGGGAATTTAAGATGTCATTTAGTCTATCTCTCCTGTCACACTGTCACAAAGAAAGACCAAATCAAATTTATTACACTCCAGAGAGATAAATATCTAACCCCTTTTAAAAATTCTTTACTTGGGAAGCTTTCACAGCCTTCACAGGCAAACTGTATTTAGCCAATGTTCTTAGTGCCAAATTCAACCTATGATTAATGCCTATTACTTCTTGTTTTATTCCTTATGAAGATGAAGAATATATTCATCTCATGTTCTGTACATGTTTTTTACCTCTTGAGACGTTTTTCATGCCTCCCATCAGACCTCTCTTCTCTAAACCAGTCAGTCACAAGTTTGTCCCTCTTTTCTTGTAGGTCAGACAGTGCTGGTTCCTGATGTTCCCTTCCAGACTCTTCCTACACTTCTTGAAGTATGAAATGGTAACCTCCTCAAGGGTCCACACTTAGCAATTAAGACACGACTGAAGTGAATAGATAGTGCTGGTTTGTATTACAAACTATACTCCTGTTCATATGTTCAAATATTATTTTTTGAAACGGATAATACTGCTGTCCCATGTCCAGCTTAGCAGTATGGAACACAAAAAAGACCCCATAAAAATCCCATTTTTTGTATCTTTCCATTTAACTATGATGACAACAAGCACTGCTCCAGTTTTATATCCACTTTACTGCATTTTCACTTGGACTATGTTCCCCTTGCTTGTAGACTGAAATACTATGTCAAAAATACTGTCAAAAACTTTTCTAAAGACAAAATATAACATATACTGATTTATTTCTTATCTATGCCCTGTTTTTCTGCCTCAGAAGGAAACTAAATTGACTCTGTTTTTGACAAATCCAGTTTAGCGGACAGTAATTGCTTTACCTTCTAGTGCCCACAAACAATTTGGTTCACTTACTTGCTCCAATATTTTTCTGGAAACTGAAGTTGTGCTGTATGGCAATTCCTCAGATCCCTTTTTCTGCTGCTTTTAAAAAATGAGGAAAAAAACCAAACTTGGTGTCCATTACCTATTTTCCATGAGTTCATAAAGTTAGTAACTTTTCCAAGCTATTAAGTTACAACTACTATTTCAAAAGCTAGGTTTTGGGGATTAGAAAGCAAGTTAGATGTTTATAAAAATAAATAAAATGGTAATTAGAATATGAATTATAAGTACTAGCAGAACAAATTTATTTATGGTTCCACAATTACTAAATATTTAAATGCAGCTATTACTGCCAAGAAATTGAGGGCTTACATATAAAATTTCAAGGACAATATCTGGTAGTTTAAGTTTACTTATTCGTCATATTTCTGCATTTGCATAAATGTTTCTGAATTATAAATCAAGTACTTCCCCTTCCCTAACATGATTACTACACCTTAAACTTCATGGTGAAGTAAATATGGAGTTTTGGAATACATGTAATGAAATTACGTCTAGTATAAAAGTAAAATGGAAAAGGAAAATTATGCCTTCCTATGTATTGTTCTTTAAGGGGTGTAAATCAAGAACATACACCAAAAGAAGTAAACATGGTGACAACAGTGGTTTAGCCCCTTTTTTTTTTTTTTTCCTTTTTTTAATCATTTGGAAACACTAGGGCCCTTCTGTTACAATATTCAGCTCTAGTGGTAAAAGGTAAATATAAGCCATAGATGCAAAAAGCTCTGTTTTCTAACTTAGCATGATGCAATAGCGTCCTTAATGATCCACCATTGAGGACCTCCACTGGAAGGCAGAGGAGGAGGAAAGACCTTATGTGAGAGACTGTCATACACTAATCTAACATTCCTACAGAAAGAACTTAGATACCTCTCTTTCTTCTTCTCCCCTGACCAAGAGATAGAGGTCTCACTGGTATTTACACTAAGAAAAACAAGAAAAACAAAAGACCTCAAAACAAGAAGAAGAAATCCCACGACTTTTTAGCTTCTTGAGAGGATTCCACTGCAGAAAAATCTCTGTAGGTGAACATACATCCTACCAGAAAAGCACAGAACGCATACACCATGATGGAAGTTTTATACAACTAGCCCACCTTATTTTTTAATTTTGTGACTGAAAACACTAAAAATAGGCTATCCAATCTGCTGGCATCTGCAAAGAGTCCATAAAAATATCCATTATTTTCTAGCAAATTCTTTGTGTAAGCACTATAGAAAACTGTCTTTCAAAGTCTATATTGAGGTTAAAATAAAATTAATAAAAAATTAGGAGGGTTTAAAAAGAAAATATTTTTTTTTCTAATTGTAAATTAGGTGGTGGAAGGCATAACAAACCAAAGGAAGGCAGTTAGCTCTGTCTTGTTCTTCCACTGTGCATAAAGCAATAACATTGAAGTAAAATGATGTGGAGCTTGTTTTTCTTTACTTGAAATAACTGTTTTATAATGTGGCTAAATGGGAAGCAAAGAGGGATAATCTATCATATTTGTCTGTTTCATGCAAATATCTGCATGTTATTTATACCGTTGTTTCAAAATTCAGGGGCCCAAGTTAACTGAGTAAAATGAAATTCAGCTGTGTCAGTAACAACTCAGATGCTCTGCAAGAGAACTGAAAGCTGCCTTCCCACTTTAAGTAAGTGTTAAAAAACAGTTTAGCAGAAGCAGCCACTTCAGTAACACCAGCCTGTGGTATTGGTAACAGATCAGCGTATTTCATATTGACCTTCTTAGATTATTTAGATGCAGCAATCTTTTGATAAAAGAACCAAACTCAGAAACCTGTGAGATAAATTCTAATCTTATCCGTTATCTTAGTATCCCTGAAACTCTATGCTCTGATTAGATACTTACAATCCCACTGAGGCAGCTGAAGTTACTGCCCCCCAACCAGAAGTTACAGGCTCTCCATATGAAACTATATTCCTTTGCATTGCAAGAGACACAATACACATCATTGCGTGTCAGTAGAGACACCTACACTCTACCAGAGGAAGCGGCAAACAAGGCAATGATCAGAAGCTAGTTACATAAGGAAACCTTCATGTACATATCTTTAATATAAGCGTGAACAAAGAAAAGCTATGTTTGCTCCTTTAGATATATGATGTATTTCCCGACAAGGACAGCCTCACAAAAAGCAAGAGGCTAGATAAAATCCACTAAGACACCTCAGAATAAAAGAGTACTTTAGAAGGTATAACTTTCAAAAATATATCAACTTTTGATGACCATGATCAGGTAAAAGAAGAATGAGGCAGTATTCCACAAGGTAGATTTTTTAAAGCTGTTATTTTGTATTCCCTTTTCTTCCATGTGATACACAAATCTTAAAAGAAACCAACAAGACATACCATGATTTTAAATATTATTTCACAAATTGTCAGTCTAAAGAAATAGTGTAGAAAACAGATGAAATCAGAATTGTGGTGAGATTTCTGTCTTCTGATCTCATGACCTCACAGATACCTTCAAGTTTTCCTCTTGACACTGAGTGATGGGCCTGCCACAGAGACGTATCTTGGATGTTAGGTGAGAGATGGTAACAGAACAACAGCGTAAATTTTCAAAGGTGACAAGAGGAAGGAATAGTTTCCTGTTCCACTCAAATGAAGTGCATCATTTCAAATTTCAATAAATATATTGTATATAAATGAAATTATGTACTGATAACTGTACACCACACCAAACAAGTATTAACCTAAGTCTTCAAACAAACTAAATTCAAGCACAATTAAGTTCTTAGTTTTTGAATATCAAATCCCTCAAAAGCAGCCAGACCTAGGAGTATAAATGCCCATATATCAGGAAAATAACCAAATACTAAACAACATCTCTGTTACTACTAAATTGCACTAAGCAAGCGATGATTTAGATAAATCAAGAAATACACATTCTAGGATTTAATTATATGGAATATCAACTTATCTATACACATTTTGTTCTCCAACTACTCTTCCAGTAACTTGGCAAGCATGGTCAAGAAGGATCAGGAAAACTCCCAGATAAAACTTCAGGTGGAAAGAACTGACTGTAGTGTTTGGAAACCATAGTTTACGTTATTGAAAGACCAGTAGTATCCTTACTATAGAGAAAAGGCATATTCTTTAAGTAGTTGTATAATTTATAAGTTTTTCAGAATTTAATAAAAAGAAAAGAAGCTAAGAAAGACATGGATATCAGTATCTCCTATTACATTAATTCCTATTTTATTTTTTTTGGCAATCACCCTTACTTGAAGATTTTGCTTGTAGCAGCTATTTGCTGTTTCTAATTTAAAGGCACCTATTGTATCTCAAAACAAGATTCCAAACATACACACTATAATCAAAAGCAGTAGTATATACTGCACTCACAAGAACACCACAGTGAAAAATGATCAACAGCAAACTGAGCCTCTGCAGGGGATGAGATGTTGCAAATAAGCAACCCTACCTCTGAGCAGCTCCCAAATATACATACTGGACTTTGTAGCAAAAGGATATTAAAAAGCAGGCACTAAAGAATGTTGTCTGTGGTATTACTGGCACCCTCATTTTCCTCATTGATAACTGCACTGTAATTTTAAGCCAAGGTAAAGGTATATTTGAACTCCCAAATCAAAACCCAATGTCTGTCTCTTTCTCTGTACAAATATACTTACCTCACTGTAAGAAATAAAGTCTGCATGTTGTTGAACACCTTTCTTTTGTTAACAGGTTCTTTAAACTGTAAAGTTACAGTACCAGTTTTCTAGCTTCAAGGTTTTATCTTCTTTCATTTCAGACAGACGGTTAATAAAGTTTAGTACTAGAATGTCAGAGACTGAAAATAACTGTATCCCATCGAGGAATTTATGGCATCTATTTATCATGTCATTATGGAGAAGAACACTTAAATGAAAGTCAAGAAACTGTTGCATAGTTAATTTTCACCCTGGGATCATACTGTCTTCTGTAGGAAATCTCTTTATTACTAAACTAAATTAACCTAATTCAACTGAAACAGTAACATGCATCTACTTTTCTTCTGCTAATAGTTCATTCTCTATTTTTAATACATACATGTTTGCTGCCAGTAGCTTGCTGCTTCGCCAGGAAATAAAGATGAACTTTTGAGCACCAGTTTACCAGCTGACAATTCAGCCAACAGAGTTAAAATGCAAGAGACTATCTAGACTAAAGCCATCAAACTTGAGACATTCAATGTATTGTGGATATTACAAAAGGGTCCCAACTATCAAAGCTTCAGTGACTCTACCTTCTTCACTGACCTTAATTAAGAAAAAAAAAAAAAAGACACCAAAAGAGAGCTAATTACAAAAATTATAAGAATAAAAAATGCTGTAAAAAGTCAGCTATAATTTGGTCTTTTTTCTACTTCTTGGACATTTTTGTTTTATGGATGAACAAGATATTGCAATCCAACATCCATTTTCAATTTTTAAAAAAAATCTTTCATTTCAAAGTCAGCATCAGCTCTGTTTCACTTAGTATCTCAATAAAAATATGCAAAATACATCAAATATGCTTTATTTGGAAATAAAAAATATCAAACAAGAAATTTATACTTAAGAGACATTTTTATATATGCTGCTTGACACATGTTTCAAGTACACTATCTGTAACTTCGTAATTTCAAGCAACGTCAACAAATTTTACTTTTAAAAATATTTTAAGTTCACAAAATAAGAACTAGTTATATTTATTCTACCACTCTATTGAGTATCTTTCTAAGACTTTCTCTGCTGCTGCTCCCATCACCCACCACTTTCAAATGGTGGTAGAAAAGACATCAGCAGCAGATTCAGTATCCTTTTGCTAGTTATACTACTGCCTTTTTGTTTGTAACGCAGACTCTGGTTTTGATATGATAATAGACTATGCAACAATTTGTTCAACCTTTGCCTATCTCAAAGATTATTCTGTTCTGCCCATTCAAATACTCTCTTCCTGATTATATGGATGGAAGAATAAAATCAGAGCTAATAAAGCTCACTCTAATGCTTCCAGTCACAGTACTTCATCACCACGGATAACATTTCCAACATTTCCTTTTTTTTCTGAGACAGCAGGAAAGAAGCAGGTGGGCAGGCAAATTCTTCTAAAAAAACTTGTCCTTCAGTAAGACACTTCATACATTTAATGTACTTCCAGATCCAACAACCCGGTTTCCAAACTCATTCAAAAGCACATTATCATTCCGACTTTCAATATGGTTATTTTAGCTCCAAGAGATAAGGATTCAGAGTAATCACCTCAAATACGTCACTTTTCTTATCGGACTATTCTCAGCTGGGGGTCAATTTTGGTGATGACATAAAAGACGATGCTGTAACAGCCTCAGACACTATTGAGTTAGCAGGAATGGCAATGATTGAAATACATTGGCCTCTCGGAGAAAGAAGATAAAGGTTAAAAACCAAGATGCAAAGAACAGACAAGCATCACTACCAGAATTCTCTAAATAAGACAGCTGCAAAACTTGCACACTAAGTGTAAATGCTTACCTTTGCAAACATATTTAAATCAGTTTTATTTTTAAGCTAAAAAGGTTACCTTCTGGTAAGATACACAGTCCATTTTGAATTACATTTCTCTATTTACCACATTGTTTTCAAACCAAGAATATCACAAGGAAAGAATATTTTTTATAGAATGTACTTGGTTCTGAAAGTATCAATGCCAGTTAAAACCTAAAAGAAGACCCATTAAACCTGTCTTTCAGAAAAAAAGGCAGAACCTTGTTTAATAGTTTTCTCTTTTTCTGAAGGAAGGAATTGGTCACTCCAGAAGATATAGCAATAGTCCACAAAAAAAAAAAAAAAATTAAAAAATCTCCCACATTCACCACATCACAAATTACTTTACACATACATTTTTGCTCTCAATGTTAGTTATACAATAAACCAAACTCTTATTTTTCAAAATGTAAAGCTTAAAAATGTGTTAAAATCACATCACTATTCACATTGCTGACAAAAATTTCCAATGGAAAATACTTCTTATGAAACTGTTCAGTAGAAGTTTTCCATTTACAAGGAATTTAGGAAAATAATCTCCTGAAAGGGAACAGAGTGTCCTTTGCTATCACGTTAGCCTGACCAGCATAATACTTAAGAATGAATCTTTTGTTTAGACATGCCAGTATACAGAAAACAAACAAACAAACAAAACCCCAATTACACTTCTCACCAACACGTCTACATCAGTGAAAAACTGCACCAGCAAAACATTGTTAGGAAATTAGTATAATACGTAGCAGAGATACAATACTTCCTTTACAAAGGTTTGATAACGCTATATTTATATTGCAAACTCTTAAAAGATCAAAACAAGCCACTAAAATTTACTTCTATGGTTAAGTAAGAACAATCAAAGGCTACTTGAGTTCTGCGTGATGGAATCATCACAGTGATTTAAGACCCTTAAATAATATATAACACTCTCTCACGTTTATGTCAATTCGCTCTGCAGTCCTCCCGAGACTGCCTGCCCACAGCTGGGCAGCTTGAGCAGGAGCTTTTTACACCCTTCATAAACTTTACCTTTCTATACCACATCCCACAAAGTATATGTGTGTTACAGCATATAAAACCTGTGCCTGAAAAAGAAAATGCTGCTTACAGGGCACATGCAGGAAACTTGTACTGCTCAGTTTCCAACCGGGGAAAAAAAAAAAAAGAAAACAAAAGAAAAAGAAAAAGAGTCTAGAAATTTGGCTAGATTCCTGAAAGCAAATGTTTTCTTTCTCTGTGACGTTTAATATCAATATCTACCTGTTGCTCTTCTCTTGCACAAAAGTCTTAGCAATAGTAGAACTATCAATTTCTAATACACTGCTCAGAGTTGCTTGTCATTCATATCGACGTTTAAATAATGCAGACTACAAGTATTAGCAGTGTTATGTCGGTTTATTTGCAGCATCTTCTGGCTTGAGGCTTCATACACCCCAATTCCCCACTCCTGCCCTATTAACTTACTCATTCACCTTTCTTCATGGAGACTCAAAGCTTCCACTTCTCCTCAATACCCCTGTTCTTCTGAAGACACATGCTTCAACCATCTCCTTCTATGCTAAGACAGGTATTGCAATACTCCAAATGACAGAGCTCTGAGTTCATCCCCATCTTTTCCCTACATTTACTGGTGTTTATTCCTCTTTAGAAACAGTTGGAGACCACATGTGTCTATACATACACTTATAAAACTTAGGGTCTTAGATGTATAAGCTAGACGGTAGGAATGTTTAAGATCATCACCTAGAGGACAGGGTATTAGCTGTTGGTTTAACTTGTGTACAAATTTTCACAGAAAAATCCAATATGGCATTATAAGCGATTCAAAATACAGGAAAAACTCCAGTAGCATAGCCAAAGCTAAACTAATATTAGCATCATACTGTGCCGGTATGATTCGCCCTCACTTAACTTTTTAAAAGCATTTATAGCTTTTCTGAAAGGCTTCAGCTCAATGAGACCAGCTAAAAACGTCAGTGAGCAACAATTTGAAATCCACAGTGAAAAGACATTAAAGTCACGTTTAGTTATATGATTCACTGCTGTTGCTTCATTATGCAATGAACATGGTAGTAAATCGGAAAACATGTCTACAATTTGTTCCGCTAATTTTTTTAGAGGCTTTAGAACAAGAAGAAAATAAATAAATAAATTACACTTTTCAGCCCTAGTGAAACTTGGAAAATATTTGCAGTCGGGTTTTGTCCTTTGAGGAAGTGCCCTGTGGCGTAAAACAATCAATAGTACACATCAATTGTAGGATTTAAAAACTTGTATGGCATCTGTATAAAATAAAATACTTAGCAAAATATCTAAAATACCAATAAAATGTTAAAGTTGTAGTTTTAACTGAATGAAGTCCAGAGTATTAAATTTAGAATCCTCTTAATAACAGTAACTAATTTCTTTTATATACATTCTTCATGTTTTATAAAATATTCCATAAACCTTTGGAGAGTCATAGCATTTAGACATACACACACAATAATCAGTAAATATCATATTCTCAACTATGCTTTAATTTCAACATATTTTTAAAATTGAACAGTCTTTAAAAAACAGTTAAGACTAATGCATTTGATGCTACAAAAAGCAAGATTTTTCCCTAGCTAGAAGGGATAATTTGATATTTGCAGTGTAATTTTGAGCCTGCTAGGTTAGGTAAGAAGAAGGCCATTCATTTGTCAGAATGTGATGTACAGTCCCTGGTTCCTCACAGTAAAATATAGAAATCTGCAGATGATGTATGCATACAGTCAAGAACTCAGACAGTCCGGCGTGTACATTAAAAATGTGTAAGACTGACTGCAGGGCACCTGCTCCATTACTACTGAGGACAAAAAAAAAAAACCCAAAAAAACAGAGTAAAAGAAGAACAATACCAAAGGAAATAATAAAGTGACATTGAACTTGAATCCCTACTTCATACTTAACACACTGATATTTTAACTCATATCTGCATATTCTATTATTAGGCCTATGAATTAATAAGAATCAAAATGAAATGGAATGATAATAAACTGTAGAGCTAATTGTATTAAAAAATACATGTTTATCCAAAGTTTCATTCAAAAACAAAAGATGAAGTCAGTACAGTTGAAAGATAAAATATTTTAAGACAAATAAATATGATAAACAGTAAGTTCACACTACCAATACAAGTTATAATGATTTCTAGACACCTTAACAAAATACCCATTAAAATAATATCCATTAAAACAGGAAAAAGGGCTGTTCATGCATTGGTACATATTCTGAACTCTATGTGATGATGGGGAAAAACCCTATCAGTACATTATTGCACAGGTAGATACTGTGTGTAATTTCTGTGTTACCTCCTGATACACGATTTCCAACCCACCACTCAGAGACAGGCTATTGCCTGGCTCCTCAGATTGTCCTACAAAAAACAAGTGCAAAACCCTGTCAAAGTCAAGTATCTTATTCCTCGCAGTTTCGCCAAAGGAGTAAAGAAAGGGAGGGCAAAATGGGGCCACTACGGCACAGTGCCTACAGGCTACAGTTAAACAGCATTTTGATTGGACACATTAGGTCCTAAAAATAAGAATTTTGGGGAAAATGCATTTACAAAGCCTTTCTCCCATCCCTTCCTCTCTATCATCCATGAAAAAAAGTCAACTCATCCTGGGGAAATCCCAGTAGATCCTCCAGATCTGTAGCAGTCTGGAACGAACAAGAAGTCAGGCAACTAGTATTTAGGGCATTAGTCAAAAAACCAAAAACCATGAGGGAAGGGAGATGAAGAAAAAGAAGCAAGTTTCAGGTTGAACCAAGTAACAAGTAGTAAGCAAAATTTCCCTTGTTATCAATCACTCAAGTCACATGGATCCAAAATGTTTGATCCCTTACTTCATAGGGTTCAGGAATGCAATATATAACCTAAAAGCAGCACTTTTAGTATACATAGAGAAAAAAACCTCTAGTTTGACTGACTTCCCACATGAACTATTTCCATTACATTATGCGGCAAGTGACTCAATTTTTCTTTGGCGATGCGTGGTGCAATATTAACCCTTATATTTTTATGTAAACAGATGAATGCATCAGCAACAGCACCCACTCAGAACATAGTTATGCTCTTGTCGTAAAGCAGGCTCATGAGACGAATCCAGACTATACGAAGCAAAAGAAGTTGTACTTCCCTTACGAACAGCACAGCAAACGTAGAACAGATGGGCAGGCTAGAAATACCAGTGACTTCCTATCCTGAATGCTTCAGAAGCTTGTTCTAGAGAAAAAAAATTTATTACTGCCATTATGATGATGTCACATTGTACTGCAAGATGAGAAAGCAGATAAATAAGGAAGAGAGTATGAAAAGTCCTCCACCAGCTTCTCAGATGTCCTGGTTTGTGACAACCTGTAATATTACATAGCAGTCAATTAGCAGAACTGCTATTTTCTTTAAAAAAGGCTGTAATGCTAGATTCTGTGGTGGAGTCAATCCCATGAAACTGGTCCAGGGAAATGTCTTTTAAATGTGCACTGGAACCTTAACTTCCAAAAACCTGAATGTAACACTTCTGTAGTTCTTGCCAATCACTTAATGAAAAACAACAAGAAAAAAAATTCAATACAATGTATAGATTAGCATACTGTCAAAATATGTTCATTTTCAGGATAATGTTCCAGAAAAATGTCACAGAAAAAAAGCTTACGTGAACTTGTTCAAGATCAAATTGAACTAAGCATGTTAAAATTCTAGATATTTTCTTTTTCTTACATTCAAATTCTCATAATGTGACTGTGTGTTATCTCATAGTCAGATAACTAAACTTCCTACTGCTGACTTTCTGAACTAAACTGGTAATTCCTATCATCAATTCTCATCTGCTAGCCTCAAAATAAAATTTCTAAAAACAGCTGAGCTGATCTGACTTCTTTACCATCCAAAAGAGATCTCACTTCAATTTCTACTTTATTATTTCAAGATTCCCATAACTTTCTTCTGCTTCTAGCAAAGGAATTCCACCTCTTTCCTTGCTACACTTCTGGTTCTTATCAGACAGTGCTTATTCACTTAATCAGCTCAACTCATTAGGAATTAGACAACTACCCTGTTGTGGATCAGTGAGTTGAAGCTGTTCACGAAGAGGCCAGACACGCACCAGAGCCAGCACAATGGAGAGAGGTGACAATGTTCCCCCAAGAATGGAGAAAAAGACCTCTCATCCTTTTCAACCTTCCCAATATCCAGCTAAGGATTGTACTTGCACAAACAGCTAAACTGGCTTATGAACCAATTAGTCTCCTCAGTTGCTTCAATGCAGTAGTAAACAAACATTTCCTCACTCCTTTAAAGAATTAATATAACACTGGAGCACCTCAGGAGATAAAGTGGGGAGATACTGCTTGCTCATCACTGATTGCTTTGAAGATGGGAATGAGCAGAATTCGTGTAGAATCATAGAGTCATCTGGGCCGGAAGGGACATTCAAAGGTCATCTGGGCCGGAAGGGACCTTCAAAGGTCATCTGGGCCACCCCCCCCCCAGTCAGCAGGGACACCCCCAACTAGACCAGGCTGCCCAGGGTCTTGTCAAGCCTCACGTTGAATGTCTCCAGGGAAGGGGTCTCAACCACCTCCCTGGTCAACCTGTTCCAGTGCTTCACTACCCTCATTGTGAAGAGCTTATTCCTAATATCCAATTGAAATCTGCTTTTCTTCAGCCCATTGCACCTCGCCCTGTCACTACAGGCCTTTGTCACTATAGGCTCTCCCCACCCTTCCTGTCGGCCCCCCCTCAGGTACTTGAAGGCTGCTATTAGGTCTCCCCGGAGCGTCCTCTTCTGCAGGCTGAACAGCCCCAGCTCCCTCAGACTGTCCTCATAGCAAAGGTGCTCCAACCCTTTGATCATTTTTACGGCCCTTGTCTGGACCTGCTCCATCAGGTCCATATCCTTCTTACATTGGGGGCTCCAGACCTAAAGCAAAGTAGAAAACTGCACCCAAACACTTAACTCCCATGTTAGTACTTTAGGCAGAATAAACTGGCATCTTTCTAAAGAGTATGAAGGCAAAGGCTCTTCAACTGAGATCCAACAGATGCAACACCATAGCATGATAAATGGTGGATGTATTACTACAGGTAGCAATAAATAGGTTGGTTTGGTTATGAGAAGCCAGGCAGTACTTCCAATAACAATCAGGCAACCAGGTCACAACGAGCTGCAGAACAACTGAGCTATATAGAGCATCAAATACATGTTACATGTTTTTCAGTATTTAAAACGCCCTAGCTATTTCTACATACCCTTTAAGTTGAACACACATAAACCTAATGAAACTTAGTAAAATCATTTATGAGTTTGTAAAATCCAATTAAGCACCAGAATACTAGACACAAGCATTGTTTTTCAGGTATGTTTTATATGTGCTTTTCCTTTTCTTTAGATAGGGAACCAAGTAGCAATTTCCTTCCAAATTTGCTAAAATATGAATGTAAGAGAAATTGCAATATAAATGTACCTGAAGCAATGGCACATATACATGACATTAAAATATATTACTAGAGACACGTATAACTAAGAAAATTATCGTTTGCCAAAAATTTAGTAGCAATACTCACTATTTTTTTCCCCAAGACACAACTGTTCTTATTCATGCTATGACATTTCATGTCTGACTAAAATATAAAATCTCATTAGAAAATGTTAAGACTATATTATGCCACAATTTACAGCTTTATCTGTCAAACTGTGATAACGCTGCATTTCTTATCAAACCACCTGTATGTCATCTATTACTGTATATGAAAACTCACCCTAAAATAACTTCACAGTTGTCAGAGATTATTGTAAAATTAAGGAAACCCACAGTTCAGTGAGAAATGTATCATTTCATAATTGTAATAGGTTATACTGAGCTTTATATGATGTACCTATTTATGGGAAGACATATGGCAACATTCACTCTTACTTTCACTGCTCATTCCGTCTTAGGCTTTCTTAAATATTGTTTCCGTATGCGACAAGAAAAACAGAGGCATGATGAAGTGCCCTGAGCACCTGGAAAATTGGGTCAGATGGCTGTACCATCACTGCTGTTCCTCACTCAGACTAAAGATTATTAGTGATGACTTTAAAGGGAGCTTCAGTAAAGGGAGATTTGAAAGAATCCCGATTACCAAAAATTTGAAGGTAATATAAACCGAAATACCAGACCTTATGTAAAGGCTTATACCAACAACTTAAAATTAGCAAACAGAACAGAGTAACAATGATGATGAAGGTCAGTGTGATGATCTGGTTGAAGTGGCTAGAAAATTTTAAAGGACATATGGTATATAGGAAATGCTTAAACTGGGCAGAGTACAGGGAGTTTTGGCTGACATATTCTAGTTTTAAAAACACGTATCAAACTTTCACTTCAGTAAAGTAGTTTTAATTTTTATTCATGAGCACCCTGAGATGAGGCATTCTAAAGCTACCCAAATCATAGTGACTATACGTGTAATCATTTCTCCCCTTTGCCCGTTTCCAAGAAACTAAATGACCAATTTTTTTCCAACTGTACGTTCATTGTAGATAATGAGGTTGGGTAATATTTTTTTTTTTTTCAACTGCTACAGCTACAGGCTCCTGATAACAAAACACTGTAATGGTTCACACTCACACAATGTAAGCTATTGAATCACAAATAAGAAAAGCAGCCAAGATTCTTACTGCATTCTAGCAGTTGTCTAATTTCAGTAAATTCAAACCTTTAAGAACCACACAATAAAGTGCTTTTGGACACCTTTATTAGGTGAATCTATACCAAGTAGCAAAAACATTCCTGTTGAGATGTCTCAGCTTGAATGCTGAGGTTTTAACTTCAGCAATGGGAGAAAGGAATTCACGTAGTATCACAATCAGGTAAGCCAGCGTTTAATCCTTTGTTTGCCAATTACACTGATTTTGCTATTTCAGCCAACACAACATTCACTTCTGCTCAAAAATGGAATTGTATATTTTTAAAAAGCCCATACAACTGGTCTGCAAAATCAAGATATAGTAGAAAGAGCATCTACATCAAATCCGCGCTTGCTTGAAATGTTGTCTATAAATCCACTAGAAAAGAAACAGAAAGACTTACAAAGAACTATAAAACTAAAAGAAGGAAGAAAATAATAGAACCATTGAAAAAAATACTAATTTTGAAAAAGAAAATCAAAACTATGTTTATCTTCACATTTTATTTCCAAGTAACTTCTCATGGACCTGACTGTAAAATAAGAACTAGAAAATCTTATTTTAGGGGTTTGGGCTGATTTTTTTGGTGGTTGGGTTTTTTTTTTTTTTTTTTTGGTGGTTTTGGGG
>VXBJ01001361.1:1150997-1175106 GCA_013400055.1 Nycticryphes semicollaris | reverse complement strand
AAGGTGAAATGTAAGTGACAGGGAAAATACACTGTACATATATAGTAGTTTTATATGCTTACTGCTGCAATATAGTATCTAGAACTACCGTGCAGATTAAAAAACCCAATCTCTTGCTTCCAAGAAGTGCTCTTACAGTCTCTTGATAGGGATAGGTATTTGAAGTGTTAGAATGATGTGTCAGTACTGTGACTAACTGTAGGATTTTGCTGGCATCTTTCCTTGCCATCGAACAAATGGAATTTCTGCGTATAAACTATAAGAACAAAAATGACTTTAGATTTCCCCGCTTACTTTCCCATCTCAAAGCTGATCTCCGTCTGTATTGCAAATTTTAGTCTAATGCTAGAGTCCAAAGAGCAGCAGTTTTTTATTCTGGTATCATAATTTCTATCAACGGGCAAGCAATATAAACCTAACAGTTTTCATCCTCCACCATTGCGCTGCTTTCCAAGTGAGAATGCAAATGGCCCCAGTTCAACAGAAAAGCGTCCAACAGTAGAGACAGAACCCCCTTTTTGGGCTCTTAATGAGGTCTCCAGAGCCCAAGGCAAACCAATAACAAATTGTACTTTCCACTCATTGGGAAGGGGAGCTGTGAGGAAGCAGAGGAGCTTGTCATCTGAAATTAATTGAACTTAGCCACGCCAAGAAAAGACCGGTAATAAACCCTCCCCATCTAAATTAAGGTTTTACACCATGAAAAAAAAATAATAAAAATTTATGGCAGTAATTTAATCTTCCTTTTTTTCAGGAGCTTGCTGTTTTTCTTGCATTTAATAGAAAAATCCCAGAGGAGCAATGCAGGCAGCAATAAGGCAGACTTCTAAAAAGATACCATTTAACTTCTTACTCCTTCCATTGCACTATTGCTCCTCTTCCATGTCTATTTAACTGATTATTAACTCTATCACTGCAATATGCTACCACAAGGTCTCTTATGCTTCACCAGCACCCCTGAAGGGGGCATTGGATCTCTGCAGGTTCACCACTCACTCTATCATCCTAAAAGCAATCCAGAGATGCCAGACAACTCGGGGTTAACAAAATGGCATTAAAGATTAAAACAGAAAAGATTTAAAAATACTAACTTGGTCCAGAGGATAAACTTTCTATGTAAGAGTAACTGACATTGCACTTCTTATTCCCTGTGTGCTGCAGAAAAAACGTGATCTTGTATTTGGCAATTGCTGAATATGCGTTTTGCTTTACTCACTTATGAATCTTATATCCTACTAAAAATCCAGCAACTAATATTCACTGCACCTATTTAATATACAGCATCCAAGCCCTCCATTCAAGCACTAAAAATAAAACTTTGTAATTTTAATTTGCTTTGCAAACAAATGCAGATTAGTAAATAATTTCTCTCATCTGTAAAAGGACGATAACTACAAGCAAAAGGAATTTTTAAGAAGACTTATAAAATATATTACCCACGCCCTCCACAAAACCTAAATAAATTATCAGTGACATCCTTTATTGCTTTACTGTGTATCATAACAGAAAATGAAAACATCTATACAGCTTAGATGTATACCTATTGTGTCACTGAACAGGTCACACTGAGGTACTTCTGGTTTGTCAGAAAAATTACTACCAAAGCTCTCCAAATCAATTATTTAACAAGTTGATCCTCATGCAAAGAACTTTCACAGTCTCTAGAACACTTTTCAAGCAAACTGAAGCCATGTCTTTAATGGACCTGATGTCCCTCATCTTAGGTTTGCTACCTCCAAGCCATTCTGCTGTTCTGCACAGCACTGATTGTGCATGAAAGCACAGGAAAAACTCTTCCAGAACTCAGTCTTGATGTTATTCCAGCTACACTACTCATTTTTAAGGTCATCTGAAAATAGAAGCAGACATACTGCGTACACTGTTAGACCTGTCCCTGGCAGGATTCCAGTCCAGCCCAACTGGCACTTTCTTCTCAATCACTGCTTGAGTGAGCTTCTGGCCTATGTGGACCCTATTTGTCCCTTGGGCAAAGAGGATGGTCAAACCATTCCTAAAGGTGAAAGGAGTTTAGTAGGATGGATGTGGCCACAGGACTACAGAAAAGACTTTGGAACATTTAGTTCATTAATTTTCAGATGCAGTTATAGACTACTTAGGAACATTTCAAAAGTTTATTACAATAGTTATTAGAAATAAACTTACTTTCTAGGCAGAATGGTAACTTCTGGAAGTTTTTTCAGCATTCCCAAACATTCTGTAGACTTGTCTTGCACAGACATGTTTCTATGTTTTGCACATGATCCTTACTCCAAATCCTGTCGTCTGTATACAGCTTACTTCATCCTTTGGCTAATACCCTCAGTTTAGAAGGCTTTCTTCACTTTAAAAGCTTATCCCCCTATTCCCCTCTTCTGTCCGGGCTTTCTAAACCTTTCCAATCTCTTCTGAGACTCACATGCTACACAATACTTAAGATCTTATTTAATCCCCCTGATCAGGCTAATGCTATATTTTTGAAGGAAGTCTGGAGAAAGCCAGTTGCCTTTATCTAGGATGAAATAACCATTTTGTTATTTCATGTAAGAGCCATACAATTGGGATCAGAAGTAAAGTAGTGTAGCATTTGTTTGCCTTTAAATACAGTAATTCTTGGGCTGATTTTCTGATATTATTTTTGAGAATAAATCAGAGGGACATCAACAAGAACTATATTATCCTGCATTTATGTTTAATCCAATTATATTAGCCAAAGATTCACAAAACCACTTTTTAAATAATCTTGGCTACCTGCTATATGTATCTGCCATTTCATTTGCTGAAAGAGTTACAAATCCTATTCAGCACAAATATCACATAGTTTTCACATCAACAAAACACCCTTCCTAGTTCTGTTGACACCATTTCACCCATTTTACCTTAGGTTAACACAGTACGTAAAAGTTGTATCATGGTTGACCACAGAATTCACTTAGCTGTCCAAATTTTCCTAAGCAGGAAACAGGACAACAATATGTTGCCAGAATAACAACAACCAATTCCAGGGAGGGATTAAGACCTAACCTAGGACAAGTATGAAACTTTTCCTCTTCACTTTTCCCTTGCTCTTTCCTGAAGCACGACCCAGGCCTCAGCTTACTGACAAATGAACAATGAACTCTGGTTGTTGTTTCTACCTCTGTCTACACGTGGCCATGCAGGGTAAACTAAAAACAAAGGAAAAGCACAAACATGAGTTCGCTTGAAACTGTTACTGTCTGGCATTAGCTCAGCAGAGAATTAAGAACATCAAAAACACAGGAGAAAAAAAGATTGATGTGACAAGATACAGAAACCCTAGAAGAAGCAGCAGAGAGAGGAAAGTCAGCAGCTCAGCAAAATGAAGGCTCAGCCTGCTCCGGGGAACTTGCAGCACTTTCACAGCAGCACTTTCCTGCTTGACTGATGACTGGCCTGCGGACAGTCACTAGGGGACCGCACTGAGGGTGAGGAGCATATTCATGTTTACCCTACGAGTGTGTTTTCCTCAGTTAATTATTGTGCATATGAACAAGAACTATTCTTCACTAACAAAGTGGGCATGATCCTGCTGTCAAGCATCAGAAGATACCTAACAGTGATCCAAAGATTTGATGACTGCACCATGTACCTCTAACATTGTGGAGAAAGTGGAGGGAAAGTGCAAAGGAACTCTCAGGTTTGATGTAAGAGCTCCTGTCTATATCGAAGTAAGCAAATTGTGTTTCTTCCAGTAAGAGGCTGGCAGAGTTTCCCACACACTCAGCATGGGGGTACTAAATCCCAGTCCATACATAGAGGTTAAGAGAGGAAGGTAGAGAAGGTGCTGGAGCTTACTAGTAAGTGAATAACTGACATGTTTGTACATAACCTTTTTGACCCATAAATCAAAGTAACTACAAAGTCAACATAAAAAGTTCTCCTTGAAAGACTAAGTGGGTAGGAAGGCTCCATAGTACTGCCAAGACATTTCTTTTAGCCAACATATGAAGTAGCATGGACCAATTCTGAAAACCAGAATTTGCAAGGAGAAGGAGCAAAGTGTGGGAGAAAGCAAACCACAATATGTTCCCAGGAAAAAACCCATTCTCTCCTTCAAAAAAACCTACTAGAAATGGGAAAAACACTGCAGAGAGAACTAAAAGGCTCAGTCCACTCCTATCAGCCTGAGACCATGCACCTTGTATAAAAGCACTCTCCTTTATGACTCCTGTGGTGACCTCTGTTTTCTCTGAAGTAGTGCAACTACTTCAAGTAATTTCCATGGTAACCACATACAGTTCCTAATTTTAATACCCCAAACAAATTCTTATCTGAACGATTGACATAAAATACATAATTTAGCTCCTTATGCAGATATAATTCACCAGAAACTAAAAGGAACAAAGATATTCAAGTCCAGATATGCCTGAAAAAGAAAAGAATGTAATTTTCCTGTTTTACAGCTGCTTTCAGAATTCTGCCTGAAGGATTACACACTCAGCTGCAAAATATTACTTGTATTCCACAGATTTTGAATACGAACTCTATTAAATCTATTAGATCAATAGTAATTCCTTCCATCTGCACTTAAGTAATTGATATAATGACCATAACATTATCATACTGAAACATTTCCTTTTTAGGTAATAGAGAACAAATATGTTGAACTTTTTCAATTCCATCATGGCAGTTGCATGCAATGTAAGCCATGAAGCTGCACAATAAAGAATAGATTATCAATTTCACCAAAATGGCAATTTTAAATAACGTACCACAGAACTTTCTTTAAAGCAAAATGGGATAAGAGATTTCTTCAATGGAAAATGAGAAAAGGCATCAAGTAAGTTCAGAGTAAATATTCAGAAAAGATACATTTTAAAATCAGTTAATCTTTAAAGATTTCATAAATGTTACACTAAAGTCCTCCAAATACTCAAGAGGCTGGTCAAGAACTACTTCCTCTCACTCACCCACCTCACATAAAAAAATGTTTAATTGCCACTGTCCCAAAGCACACAAAACTGGGACATTTTTAACTGAGGCCAAATAATTGCCAAAGATAATAGAGGAAACAGGCCAACTTGAACAGACATTCAGTTTGCATTTCATGCATTGCTTTAAGCAATTTTCCTCAGCCGATTATTTGAGAACTCTTTACCAATAATTTTTGGAAGACATGTGCACTGAACAAGCTTATAGTGCAGAATAAAACAATTCAGTCAACTCCCCGGTTGCTAAATGCCTTTTCATATTACTTTAGACACTAATATTGTGTCTAAAATGCATCTTTTGATAATTCCAACTTAAAAATTTTTTAATTCAACAAGCCCAAGTATTAAATTTTTTAAAGTGTGTAATAATTCAGCAGACTTCTAATAAAAAACCCACAAAACACAGATTCTCTCCAAAACCCAAGCATCTTGTTACCTTATTACTGATAATGACAAGCACAAAACAACCACAATACAGAAACAAACAGCAGTGAAACGTAAACTGTCCACTGTCCCTTTAAACAGAAATCTAGACTAATCAGCATTTAGAAGACCAATTCCAGAGTCCCATCTTCTCCCCAGTTTACCAAATACAAACCTAAGTGATCTTGTGTCAAAGCACTTTGTTGTCTATTTCACACTTGCCTTATCTAGTGTAGATGTCTGATGGACAGAAATCCTAGGAGGTTATCTGAGCAGACAAGCCATCCAGTGAACTCTATCTCATATGAACATCCTCACTGCTTCATTTGTACCATTTCTTCCCCATAAAAACTGTGATGCACATCTAACTAAACTCAGAACACTGTTTCTGGAAATACCTTCCAATATTAACTATTTTTCTGCAGTATCAAATAGTCAATTCCCAAAATCAGGCCTTACCTGCACCCTGCTCTTGTACTAACATTCCTTCAAAGGAGTACTAATCTCTAACATCAATGCTTATCTCCAGTTCATAATATGAACAATCCTAACAGGAAATATTCCCAAAGGAAAGAGGAATTATTCACATCATTTAGCTGCTGGCATTCAACTTGGAGAGCTATGTTGTGGGAATAGACACCCAAGACTCCCCAGCACTCTCAGTGAATATAAAAAGGCTCCTGTAAAAGGCTTTCAAAATGCCACAATTAGGTTCACACTATCAAGTCCTGAAATAGGTTCTCTGCACTCTGTTAAATATACGTGGAATGTAGTAAGATTAGCCTCTTCTGGCAATTTGTGTTACCTTACATTGGCCTTCAGAATTATATTGCTGTGAAGTAAGCCAACCTTTATTCTTGACAGACTATTTCTGTGAAACGTTACATGGTTCTGTGCTGTAACAGAGCTGACAGTAGTGGTCTCTAAACAATTCCTAAGTACTAGACAAGTAAATACCTAGCAGCATATTTTTCTGCAGAGCTTCTCACATGTCACATGAAAACTAAAGTGAGCACCTGCACTTCTCCAGCACTCACACTGATAAGAAACAAAGAGATAAACAAGGAAAGCTGACTTAACAGTCTCCTAAATTTTTCATTGCAGTTGTAGTAACAGAAGATAATAATTAACCACTTATGAAAAACATAAAGGAAGCAATTTCTGTATGGCATGTATTTTGCCATGCTATTACTCTATAAACCAAACCACGCAAGTCAGAATTGAAAAACACTTTAACTGAAACTACTAGGAGATAATAGTTTTCTAGTTACTTTGCCGTGCCCATCAACAGGACAGAAAGATGTGTCTTTTGAATCATCATTGACAGTCTGGCTTTGATTATCTTTGCGTTTATATAGCTGATAGGAAAAAGAAGATTTTTGGGGGCTGTAGATACTTTTCTTGCTAGCTTGCTGTGTATCATTACTACAAACCCCACAAGCTCCACTTGCGTATGGCACCGTGAAGTTTTCAAGGATCTCTCATTCTCTGCTTACTAAGACCGTTATTCAGTTGTGGAAACAAAGTATTCTAAATATGCTTCTGACCCAAACCCTCTTAGTACACTGATTTCCAGGCACTCGTGGAAAGACCAGATAGCTGCTACCTGTGATGGTGCTGACATGTGCCCACATGCCGGAGGACAGTAAAGAGCCTTCAGTATCTTCCCAGAAATCAGGTGATGCATAGATGACACAGATGAGGCACAGGTAACTACATTTCTTCCATAACACAAAGGGTAAAAAGAGTTTAAGAAGTCTGAAATTTTTTTTTTTCTGACCGTGCACAGCAGCTTCTGTTAAAATGGTGAATTACATGCTCTTCTGTGTAAATTATGTGACAACACAGTGAACCCCTTTTTTGTGACTGTAATTCAGTATACTTGAGCATGTTGGACTGCTGCTGCTGATATGAGGAACATTCTCTTATTACTAATCAGCAGTATGTCAATCCACAGCAAGTGAATAAAATACATTTGCAATTCCTAGTTTCACCCAAGAGTGAATTACTTCAATTTCATTCATTTTCACTACAAAGAAATAATACAGATTTGCCATATTGAAACAATGTTTCCCTCTCACTTACATACTTATCTATGAGGTAAGAAGAAATATGACAGAAGTAGTCATCTCTCTTTGCAGCTGTTATATATGCTTTATAATATACTACACACTGGAATAATCAGCAATAATGTCTTCCAGCCCTTCACCCTATTTTGATCTACTGAAGTTTTAAAATCAGTTTTCCTCAAAATAAATATTAAATCCTTCCCGTAAAAAAGGGGGATGAACTACAATCTGAATGGGGAGTGTGCCTACGCATCTACATACACACAGTGTTCCACTCATCCTTAGTTTTCCTACCCATTAAATCAGAATCAAGAATACTCTCATAAAAAAGAAACAAACCAAAAATAACCCTCACCCTCCAAATAAAATATTAACATCACTAGGTAAACTGATAAAAAATTAAATTGGCTTACATCAGTGAAAGTCTTCATAAATAATCATTTTACACAGAAAATTATCCTGCTACCAACAGTGTAACAAAAATAGTAAGAATGATAATTTAAAAAAACCAGTCTTGGTAGTTCTTAGAAATGAATTTCATTAAATTAATATGCAAAAAACCCACACCTGCTCTATGGAAACACCCTAAGGCACAATTAATATTGATTGTATGCCTTAATACTATGTACTCATAATTTACTCCTAATTTTTTCAAATCTCCAACCAGGTGACATTTAAACTCTTAATTTTTAGACTCTAAAAAGCTTGTTGCATAAACATAAACACTTTATTTAAAAAAGCAATTAATTCCAAGGAAAGTTATTTTTAAACTCCCTTATCCAAATTTTAAAGGCGTAAAAAGAATGAGGGCATCTGACATGTTATTGTGAAAATGAACGCGTGACGACAAATCACATAGAAATTTAGTATAAATCTCCCCCCCATAAATCCTACACATTTGAAAAATCAAATGTCTCAGAACAAACCCTCAAGTTCTTCAAAATCATAAGGCCTTTTCAAGATTTTTCCAATCCAATTTAATTGTAATAATTTTAAAATAAATCTGCAAAACAACGAAATTTCCCCTCCTCACCTTTATGTAGGAGGACTTGAAATAATTATTTTGGCTACAGGATGTTTCACTCATTTCAAAAGACTATAATTCTAGTCCTTAACAAAAAAACCCACAAAAACAAAACCACAAACACACACGCATGTACATCCTCCCCCTAAAAATAGATATTGTGCAACTTGAGAAATTTCCCCGAGATAGATTTTTGGAAAAACAAAACAAATAAGAAAATACATTCAATTTTAGCTTCTAAAGTATATCAGAGAATTAATCTTTGTAAACAGTGCATCTACTTAAAAAAATACTGGCAAAATCTAGTTTTTCACGAGCTTTAACACAGAAATTGAACACAAATGAAAATGCAAGTTTCATGTGAGTCACACGGTCAAAGAACTGAAAAAGCCAAAGAAGCTTGTTCCATTTGCAAACTACTGTCAAATATCAAGAAAAGAGCCATGAAAGCTATAATTTTGTTTCTAAGCAGCTCAGGAAAGGTCTCTTTAGTGCATTCTCCTAGCCTGCAGATGAAAGCAAGCTTTTTTGGGTAGTCAAATGCCAGATGGTGGTGTGGAAATCACTGAAATATTACACATCACAGTGAGGGCTGCTGAGAACAAAAGAGAGTGTTCTGTCACTGTAACAGCTTGGTGTACCCATATCTCAAGTGCTCATACACAGTTCTGGTCTCCACACTTCAAGGAGAGCACAGGAGAATCACAGAAGGCACAGAGAAGATCACCTAAAATCATAAAAGCAATAGCGTAGATTGCAACCAAAGAGGAGATGGTTGAGGGGAATATGCTGGACATTCACAAAATCATAGTAAGAGTGGAAGAGATGACCGCAGTGTTGTTATTCACCAAATCCCGGAATACTAGAACTAGAAGACACTGAAACTAGTAAAATAATTGTCTAAATAGATAAAATTACTTTCTTTATGCAGTGGACACTGAGCTTTTGGAATCTGCTGCCAGTAGAAGCTATAAGAGCAGGTGGTAACAGCCCAGTCAGTGAAAGGCCTTAGATAAATTTAGACAAATTTATGAACGTATACTAACAGGATTGGGAAGAGGATATGGCAAACAGATCACAGAGGACAGCTGGACTCACAGGCTCTCCCTGACCAGCGCCTTCTGCTCTTGGGAACCAAGAGAGGACACAGGGCGAGGTGCCTATTGGTCTGAGTCACCAAAGCACTTAAGTTGTTAATGAGAATGCAGCTTGATTAGCCAACTTTGCAATTTGCCATTAAAAGAGACAGGATAATTGAATTGAACAGAATACAGATTTAGAAATCAATACTTAATACAACTTCCATCACGGCTGTTATTCCCCAATATAAGCCACAAAGAAAGTGGTATGAAGAAAAGCAATGAAGCCACTACCTTACTAATCACTCATGATGTTACTCCTCCATTGCTTTATTGCCTTCACTTGCTCATTGCTGTCAGTTGAAGGCACTTACACATGGCTTCACATATTTTATTTCCTAGAAATTTGATTCTCTATAACACCTAATTTGTTTGGTTTTATTTATTAGTCTTTTCAGCCTGAGTTTCATTTTCAACTGTTTGTGTCCTATTCTTCTTCGAAATTAAGGGGTGAATATTCCTTTAGAGGAACAGAAAATATTTAAAAGCTGCATCAAATGAAGCATCAGCCTAATACTCCCAATTGAAACTGAAATGAGAAAGTACAAGTAAAGTCCAAGCTCAAGAAGTTTAAGTTTAGCACCAGTTCTACAAGCTTCTTCAGAGGGAAATAAGACACAATAAAGCAGTTTACTTGATGGCTTTCACATTCATACGCTGTATAAATCAGTGTAAGTGATTAAAAAATGCTACACCAAAGATGATTCTGTGTTCACAAAATTCACATTAAGTTTAACCACAGACAAATTTGCTTTACCATAAAATTCTTCACATAATCCGAATTATTCCACAATTGAGACTGGACCAGTGTTGGTTGACAGGTGGCTTTATAAACTTAGAAACGGAAAGTGAACCCACATAAGTGTAATAGTCATAATATTCATAATGCATAATTGTAAGCATGGTACAGTGTTTCAGATGCACATCAACAAAGCATGCCCTTTATCTGCTGAGAAATAGGAAAAAAGAGACATGCTTTACACAGTGCCATCAAACAACTTCAACAGATGGCCATCACTGATCAACAAACTAAAATAAAACAGAATTCTTATCAATTTGGCAAAATTTTCCTTTTGTAAAAGCCTGTCTTCGTAAATATACATGGCAAGTTTTCACAGTTAATTCTAGCTCTTAGAATGTAACATAAATCACAGAAGAGGATTTTAAAAACACAGAGCATTGAAGATGCCTTTTAAACACAGATTTGTCTTATGCAATGCTAACTTTAAAATACAACTTGCTGTAGAATTATTATGAACAATTTTATAATTTACTATTTATGCAAATTTCTATGTATCACTGTCAAACTGAACAACTACTCGTATTTTTTGCTTATGTCAGATCTCTTTTACGAGATGACGCAGCTTGAAAACAGATGTAGAAACAATTTAGTTTAAGAAACTTGTAAGGAATACAGCAAAATCCAGAATACATAAAAATTCTAACCATACTACAAAAAAAAAAAAGATTGTTATATCAAACAGGAGAAATGGTAATCTAGATTTCTTACAAAGTTAAAACCTATAAACCAAAAAATAAGAAAAGAATATACAATACTTTTTCACAATTCATATCCAACAAACTGGATTGGCAGGCTCACTCTCTTATTTCTCAGGCATTTCTCTACAACCATACTGACCCCTCTGCACACACTTTTTCAGACAAATACTCAATTTCAGAGGATGAGCTGTCTGGCAGGTTGTCATCAACAGCTTAAATGCACACTAGCTTTGTTGCTTTTCTTCAAAGCTGAGTTGGGCTCTTTAGCTTAGGAAAACTGAAATTGCTATGGCAGAGACAGAGAAGGAATTTGAGAAGAAAAAAGCCACCTTGATAAAGTTCTTGATGAAAAATATTATTGATTACGCCTGTAAAGAAATGAGCTTTTATATCAACACTTGGAGCCACTATTAGACATGTAAGCTTAAGATCAAAAGTATACCTAACCTGAAATGAAGAAAGGGATCTTTTAAATCAATAAATACTCTGTTCCAATCAAAGCAATAGCTGTCTTGATCCTGCGTAGATGATCTACATGTTTTGAAAAATCTGAGACCATCACCTTACATTAGGAAAAGAAAAAAACCGCCAGACTGAACACGTACTGGAAAAAAAGACGTTTAACAACTGATAGAAAGATAATGAGCAGCACCCAGCCACTAAAATGGAGACTTCAGGAAATAATTTCCCTGTATTTCACTAAAAACCAAGATATTGGAAACATGCTAGTAAAGATTCCTTAGTATGATCACTCCCTACTAGAAATAGTGCTTAGCTCTTCTCCCCACCGTCACCCCCTCAAAAAAAACCCAAAAAAAGTAAACTGCATGCCTGCAGTGAAAATTGATCTGTGAAAGTAACATCAGTGAAAGCCCTCAAAGGTCTGGAATGACAATTCAAAATTGCTTTCTTTTAATAATATGTTTCTGTAATATAAACCAAGATATTTTTTTTCTTATCTCTGGATATTACATTATCACTGTGTGTAATACAGTATTAGAATTAAGAAAATATTTTAAGATTTCAGTTACCCAGAAATTAAAAAAAGCTAATTTCTGCTATGCAGCAAGGTTTGTTTTTTTTCCTAAAATCAGAAACATCAGCACATCTGCAGTCAGAAATAAAATGTTTACGTAACAGTCAATGCTTCCCGAAGCACAGTACCAATAAAATAACTAATCAACACGTTGCCTATGAAACTTTTGTATTTCTCAAGTGCGGTAATTAAGGTAAAGATGGTTTTGGTTGCCCAAATTCTAGCATTCCATTTGCAAGAAGTCATTTTATAAGGATGTTAATGACTTAGTGACGAAAAATTTTTCAAATGCTTTTCAGACTGACTGAAGGGCTTAACAGAGCTCCTGCCAGCAACCCTTAGTTTATGTTTTTTGGTTAGGTCAGTGATGTAGTAAGATTGCATTTTAAGTTAAAACAATGCTCAAGAGCTTCTTTTGGATGCCTGAGCACTGCTTATGAACACCACCATTCTCCTCTGGAGGAGGGAAGAGGACAGAATTATTTGCTAAATTAGATCAGCGGATACTGCTTTCTTCTCAGTTTATTTCAAGCACCTGGGATAGCGCTTTTTCCTCAACAGTTAAGTCCTCACTTGTTTCATCATCATCTTAAACTGAACTATATTCAGAACACCTTCTGGCTGACTAAGTTGCCACCAAGCACAGGAAAACTGCAGAATGGGTACTACTACAGATAGGAATGTCAGAGGCCTAGTGGTAAGGTTGGAAGTGAGACATTGCTCTCCAGTCAGCAGCTAATTTCAATGAGTGACTCTCCAAAGTGGAAAGGGAAATAAAATGACTGCACCATCACCAGTATAAAGCACAGGTGTCTGAGGTTGCCTGACCAAGAAGAAAGGAAAAAAAAAAATCTTGCCTAGCCTATACTTGAAAATCACATCTCTTTGCACATTACTACCTGGAAAATAATTGTGCACAACTGCCAACATTTCTTGGTTTAGAACTGCATTAGTACTGAAACATTTACTCTTTCTACATTCTGCTTTCTTCAATGCTCAGGAGACAGGGTCTACAATTTAATTTGTCTTCACTCAGGCAAAGGATTACAAATGGTGTAATCATTAGTAGCAAAAACTGCTGGAGCACTGAACAAAAAAATCCACCCAATATCATCAATGCTTAATAAAAGGAAAGGCAAGAAATTATCTCTGCACTGAAAAATACATTTAATACACAAGTTCACCTTCTAAAGTAAAAATAGTTCTACACCACACTTTCTACAGTGGCAAATTAAGGGAAAGATGAAGGATTTAGACATATTGTACATCTTATTCAGCCTAGCAGTAGTAAAAAACTTCAATATTTTTCAATTTAAAACACGTTAAAAAAACAGGAAGCAGAATATGCTTAAATGATTTCCCACATTTACAGCATTACTCTACAAGTATTTATCAGTTCTTTTAATAGAAACATGCTTTAGGACCAAAAATTTATGCAGTAATAATCAATTAAAATTTCCCTTTGATTAGTCACATTATAATGTCTCAAGAAGACATAAGACAATAAAACAATAGCAAATGCAGATAAAAATTGACTCCTTTCATTATCTTTTTCAAATTCTGATATTGATGACAAAATAGCATTACTTTTCAAACTATAAAGTGGTCTCGTTATGCAAATATTCCCCCAATTAAAAGTCATCCTAATCTGATGTCAGTTGTAACATGGTAAATAAATGAGAAGAAAACTCTGAATTAAATGTGCTATCTCTGCACTTGCTCTCTCTATAGCAAAAATAGCAAACAAGAATGATTCCACAGATCTGGGAAGTTTAGTAGACATGCACAACATACACTAGAAATAACAGTTTCACTAAAGGAGTTTAAACAAAGAAATTAAGTCTCTTAAACTTTTATTATAGTGACACCTTGTGGCTACATTTCACTTATTTTGAGACCTCTCAAAATTTTTCACTTTCTTGCAATTACTTTCATGATGTTCTTAAAGATTTGTGGTCTAGCACGAAGTAAAAAGAGGAAGCCACAAAACAACAATGAAAAGATGAAAAAATTGAGAAGGATAAAACAAAAAGCAGCACTTCCTGTTCAAAGATCTTTAGAGGTATTACAATTCATTTAATGTATTAGCACTTTTTTATCCTCCAAAAAAGAGCTGTGCTTAGACTCACAACTCTTGACTTCTACCTCAATTTGAAAATCTGCTTGGTTTTTTGTTGGTTTTTTTTTTTAAATTAACTATTGTTGCTTACCCATACTCAATCTGATATCCACATGGGTAATGAAAAGTACGCTGTTTTAGTCACTGATTCGTGAAACACAATGCAACTCAACACTGTCAGGCCTATGGGCTGTTATACTTGAAAGAGTTAACCTTTTGACATAATCCAGGAGATTATATTATTTTGTTTAGGTTAATGACAAGGTAAGTGGTTTAATTAAGAGGTACACATTAAAAATAATTGGAAATTTGAAAGAAAAAATTTCCCTTTAAAAAACTGAGTAACAAACCAGCGGAGGATAACAAACACACAAGCATTCTTTTCTACACTGTATAAATATGAAAAGATGAAGCTGAATTAACCACGAACCTGACACTCGTTCCTAATTCTGACAGGAACCTGCTTGCAGAGTATAAGGGTGTTCAGTTTTTAAAGGTGGTGGAATACTGTTCCTTAGAAGTACTTAAGGCAAAAATGAAAAGTTTTTCTAAAATACAATTACATCAATAAAAAGCTCGGGTATTATACCTAGAATTTTCCCTTACTAAAGAAAGCCCTCAAAATACAGCGTCACTCTACCACCAGTTATACTAAGCTTCAATGCCTAAGAAATAATCTTCCTTGTACAAATTAGTTTGCAAATCTAAATTATAGAATCAAAGAATCATAGAATGGTTTTGTTGGAAGAGAGCTTGAAGACCATCTAGTTCCAGTCCCCACCACCAGCACAGGCAGGGACACCTTCCACAAGGATTACATCCTGCAAATGACAAATAAATCATCTTCTGTCTGTGGAAAAGTATAAACAATCTTCCCATTGCCTTTACACTATAGAATTTCAGAGTCTTTGGTCAATGAACTGCCATTTTCCACCTATTAATCTAGACAAAGGTTATGGCCAGCAAAAGTTATTTGAACCTATTAAAATGTAGAGTGGAGCACACCAGTAATAAACAGGAAGAAGGAAAGAGTGTAAATAATCTTATCACATTAGTTACATGATTCTGCCTAATCAATTTGGATGGGTTAGTACATGCTTTGCCAAGTACAAATTAGCTTCCATAAGAAGCATAATAATGCCCCTAAGACTAACACTTCTGTAAATATTCCAGTGTTCCATAGAAAAAAAACCAAACCAACCAACCAAAAAAAAAAATAAAAATCAAAGTCACGATGAAGACTGTGACACACATAATACAATAAATTACTTGCTAAGGAGACTGAGCATGTTTTAACTGTGATATAAATTACTTATTTTATTTATCAACTAACTGCCAAAAGGTTGCATTTTTTTTCACCCAAATCAAGAGAGGCATTGACTGTAGACTTGAAAATGGGCACATTGACTTAAAAGGAAAAGTGAAATGTTTCCAAAAAAGCAAGCAAACAAAACCCCCAACCTGCACACATGCAAAAAAAGATATACTCCATCAATTTTTATGCCCATGGAAATGTTTGAACAGCTTCCTAAAACTCAGGTGAACACAGTAGTTCAGCTCTTGACAGCTTCTCACCTTGCAAAACTAGTATTTATGTGAAAGGTAACTCAAAAAGGCAACTAACCTTGTCTAATGTTACAGGGCTCATATTCTCTTTATAATCTATGTTTGAGCAACTACTCTAGTGTATCAGACACAAACAGGCTGTCCTTCAGCAACGTGTACAGAATCTGGCATGTTCTACTCCCTTGCTTTGAAATAAGGTGTGTAAATAAAAATCACAGCCAATAACCCAGGTCTCCACTTCATCATTAGCTACTCAAGAAGTAGTAACACTCGTCCTATACGGTGATGCTGCAAAGTAGTATGTGCTAAAATCTACTTTTTAAAAATAAAATAATAATTAACAAAAACCCAAACCAGCAGCTATTTCAAATCTACACTGGTAAGAAGCCGCACTGAGTAAAGATACTTATTGCAGCATCTTCCACTGACAATGCACAAAACCCTTCAAAAAAAAAAATTCTTGCATGGTTCCCTAAGTGGTTGCTTACAAAGATATTATTATCTGCCTTACTAAGACAAGAGGGAAATAAATGTTAAAAGCAATGGGAAGAAGACAGAGCAGAGTGCAACACTTGCAATGTACTCCTCAGTACTTTTGTCCGTGAACATTTTGGCACTGGGACTTATCACACTGACTCAAGAGTACACAGCCAAAGCACTTCTGAGCAATATGAAAACAACTACCTTTGGGTGTAAAGAATGCATTGATTAAACTAGTGCTAATAAAAGTGAGGGATTTGTCAAGTTGCGTAAGAATCTTCCTTTAAAAATGGGGCGTAAATGGGATTTTTTAAATTATCTGATGATAATCTGGTAACAATTTCTTTCTAAACAGAGTGCATATAAAACACATAAAACATATCTGCCCTTTGATAAGCATGCATCATTTAGCTGTAAAAACATTCTGAAATAATCTCATATTAACTCATATTTTAAACAACACTGGAGATCATGTCTTTTTAGATGACAAAAAATTGCTACATATTTTAGGATTTTTGTTTTGTGTATGTTAGTATCCTAGAGATATGTTAGTACCCTAGAGATTAACTAGTTTAACCTATTTAAGCAAATATGTTTTTGAAATACATAATCACAAAACCCTGAAATTAGAGACAGAAAAAAATATCTAGTCCTCCCTGCTTATTTCTTTTTATACAAAACATTAATTAAAAGCCAGATAAATAAAATTCACAAATACTAATATGTATTGTATGTAGGCTCTTTCACTCAAAAGTTTCTCTTCTGGAGATCAACTGGTCCAAACCTCTGATTAAAGCACAGCCACTTTCAAGCTTGACTTATTTATTTTAATACAAATAAATAAATACAGAGTGGAACTCCTCAAAAAATTGTCAGTAATTTTAGGTTTATAATTACATTTAAAATACCTTTTTCTTATTATTTACCAGTGGGAAAAAAGGTAAGAAAAGTAAATTATAATCACAGTAGTTTAACTCTTGACTAGCATCTTTAATATAATGTAGACTTTAATTCACTGATGTAAAGGGAGATTACAGAACAACTTTAGATAAACCACTCTGAATTATCATGATGACTCACAGCTGAGACCTCATATTGCCTTAAGGTTACTGTTCCTTAACAATAAGTACTCATAAATTTATGCTGCTACATAACTTTCACTCTCTTTTTCACTTGTCCTTCAAAGTAGCTGCACCTCCAGGGAATTCCCCCATCACTTTGTGGATATGATAATGAGGAACAGAGATTTATAGAAAACAACAGGTTTACTGGGGATTATTGAACAGAACAGGAAACATGAGAGGCATGAGTACTATGTGATAAGGAAATCTGTGCTGTAGTTACTGAGACAACTTCAAATATCTGCTAAAATAAAACTGCAAGGGAGAGTTTTACAGGTGTGCTTGTGCATGCATTTACATAGCTAATATATAGCTATGCATACAAAAACACTGCATGAAATGAACTCCCTCCTGATAATCTGCTCCTCCAACAGAGGAGCAGTCACTTTCAGAGCATTAAGAGATCATCAGAGGGCTAGAATATACAAGAGGTCCCTCTATGCCAAAAAATGACTAAAGTACCAACTTAGAACCCTGGAATAACATACTCCCCTCCACTTTTTGCTCTCTGCTTTCACCAGAGAATAAGAACTTTCACTAAAACAGAACGGTTATGGTCTCAAAACAGCATGTGCATACACACACAGATAAAGACAGCTGTGGCGGGGGGTAGAGGATGACAAACAGATAAACTGACGCTGAAGTAGAAAAATCCCTTCTGGAGAAGTCTTTGGATAAGGCCAAAGAAGGGCTGCCCTTTTGAAAGATGATGAAGGAAAGTCCCACCATAATACCCTAAATTCTCTTCAAATCTTCTCGCTAACACAATGGAAGCCAAAAAGCTGTGCTTACGAATAATCCACCCACTTTGCACCAAGTTAAGGTCACAAACATACACATAAAAATATCCCCAGGAAATGTAAAACACCTACAAACTCCATGAGACATTTCATCATTGCTAGATGATTTATCACAGACATCTTTAAGCAAAAATTTATACACAAACACAGTAGGGGACAGCACTAACCTTTTCAGAAAGAGAAAACAGTAAAGTCAGAATCATTAAACTTACAGGAAAAATGTGAGAATGCACTAATTTGTATCTGGAAAAATAAATTTCAAGGCAGTTACATCCAATATTATTAAAAGGTCTCGGAAGCTGAGGAGTTATTCAAGGAGAGATACAAGTGACGCCCCCCCCTGCATTCTTTCCCCATAGGCTACCACTATACGCCAGCAATCCCATGCTGCGGAGCAGTAAAGATCACAGAAAGAGGTCATCCTTTGGGGGAAGAAAAAGCACTTCCTACCTTGGGAATTCTAAGAGTTGCTCTACTGATTAAAAAGTTTGTGCCTGCAGAATAATTTTCACAACAGGGCATTTCCTCTTTGGGGCTATGATGCAAAACCTAACGATGATAACATCTTTGGAATCTATACACTGTGGTCTCTCTGTCAATGAGCTCAATTCAGTTTTTGGATAAGACAGCTTCAATGCAATCATAAGCTTCTCCCAGAATTCACAGCACTTTCAGCAAAAAGACATCATCACCTTAATAATTAAATAATAAATAATGCAACCCATCCAGCTGCTTTGGTTTACGCAAAGCATTGCTCAAACCTTCTTAGTCCTAACTCTCCCCTTTCTCTCTTTCACAACTGTTTAAAACACCGTTTCAATGCAACAGCCGGAAATACATGAAATATACAAAGACATATTTCTGAGTTTTATAGTAAGTACATAAACACATTTTAAACCTTTTGGCAGCCAAGGAATGATGTTTACTACTGAGGGAAAAAAAAACACATCAGCTGCAAGAAAAAAAGTGAATATGACTCAAAAAGAAAACAAAACAAAACAAAAGCCAGAAGGAAAAAAAAAAAAAGATGGAAATACCAGGGTTTTCAAAACAGGATCCCTGCAATTTATCACCTATATTTATATTAAAAAAGCAAGACAAATTTTATTTTTTTAAAGATAGCTGAATAAAATTGTGTATGCCATACATTATCAGAAATAAATAATACAAAATCCACTAATTCCGATGTCTAAATTATATAATGACAGCCACAAAACATTACAGTCATGAACTAACCTGCAGACACGGGCAGGAAAATACAGGTTCTGCCAGGACCGACAGAGGTATTTAGAGTGATCAATAACCCGAATCCAGTCTAATTCATCCATGGACACCTCAATGTAGTAGGAATAAGACCTAAGGATTGTCAAAAAATACTGGTTAGAATACAAGCAGATACATCTCAGGTATTCTTCTTCAGTTGTGCTGATCAGAAGGCTATTTCTTCTTACCCACAGGCCCGTACAACCAGCAGCTATGTTAAGACAAGTTTTTAGAATGACTTAAAACGCTAACGCCTAGAATCTCCAGTAATTACATGAGAGACCACTGACCCTCAAAAAAATGCAATGGAGACTCAGTCATAAAAATAATCATTTGTATTCTTTCTGTAAATCTGAAACACCAGGGACACAGTTATTCTTTCTATTGCCGTATCAACAAAGAAAAAAATCAAAAAACATTTACTAGTTGAAAAATGCAAATTCAAACTCTTCACTTGACTACAGCAAATCTACTTTATGATCATTTTCTCAATGATGCTCTTTTTCACTTCTGATTGTTTCAGTTGTTTATGATACACTGTTAAGCCTGTCACTACTTACACACCCCAAAATTACCTCATCAAAAAAAAGTCACCAACAAAATTTGTGTCTTCCTCTTGCTTACTAATTGTGTTTAGCTCACAGTTCGATCATCAGGAGAGAGCAAACCCAAACTAAAACTATTTCCACATTATACTTAGTATAGTAATACTTTGAAATAAGTAGAAACTCCACTGTGGCTTAGCAAATTGTGAAATGTTTCAGAAACATACTAGTCGGCCAATTTATGCACTTCCAAAAGTAATGCAGAGTCTTTAAGATGTCAGTTGCATAATCAGCTTTTCCATTCACACCAACCAGATGTGTAATGTTCACAACCAATATAAATACTCTCTGTTTTAATAACATTACCATTACTGGACCATGCATATTTGAATGAACTACGCTCCAGAATCTTAAGAGTTTGAGCAGTTCGCATCACAAAGTTACTGACTGACTGTCCTGTGTGGTGAGAATTTAGGGATTCTCAAATGACCATCATTTACTAATGTAAATTTGCAACCAATAAATGACATGCTATTTTTCCTGCTTCTGAAGGTACCAAGGAAAGAAATGTTACCTCAACAATACAGTTCCATTATCATACACAACAATATGCCTTTTGTTTTTCTTAAGGATAGTGTCTTTTTTTGCAGAAGTAATTTGGACAAATAGACCAGAGCTTCGCAGACAGGTAAATGAGTAGTTTAAAAAGATATTCAACAACAAACCACCATACACTTGTGCAGCTGCTAGAACATCTCTTTTGGAGATACTGTTCATCTATCCCATGAGAAAGATGGACATAAGTGGCTGGCAGTTCTAATTCTCTAAGCTCTAATTCTAAAACTCTAACAGAGACCTTTGTCTGCTCTTCTGCCACCAACAATGGCTTGTTCTACAAATTTCAGTGGAAGGGCATAGGGCACCAAGCAGGTAATTTTTTTAATAAACTGTCCCAAAGAGAAGGGTTTTTCCCCAAGTTTCAGCAGCTGCTGATTTATGTCTTGCAGATGAGAGCATTTTACCAGTTACAAGTTCCCTAAAAATTACTGGAGAACTCCTCATTATTAATGTGTCTCTAATACTTTTGCAAATTTTGCAAAATTGGTTGATAATTGGTTTATAAATTCAGTCGCTCTTCTGGGACAACTAGTATATTATTGTATGAAGTAGTTCCTTGCACCTTCAAAGTTTTACTTTTCAACTTTTTCAAAAGGAATAGAGTAGCACAAATTTCAGTTGAACTGAGTCAGAACTTTCTTGAAACAATTAAATAGCTAAAAATTCAGGCAGTTTGTTTTGAATGATTAATAACCGTAATTAATGTTTTAAAAATAATCTACAAAAAATAAAAATCAATAAAGCATTAGTACACTCTTTTCTAAAATAACATCGTTTCATGGTTTAAGTTAAGAAAACAAAATGCAACTGTTTTGCAATCCTACATTGTTGGTCTGGAAGTAATATGAAATTAATCTTTTATCAGAAAGATAATCATGTGTTAAAAGTACAAGTAGCTTGTTTTACTGTTTTTAACAGAAAATTGCTTACGAGTACCTGCATGAGCTCTTTACTAAATTGTTAAATCTTTGTCACTGCAAGTTATAAAATACATTCACTTTGTCAGAACCTTTCCTACTTAGACAGTAACTCAATTGTTCAAATATGCATAGTTTGATCTTTCATGCATTCTGTAACAATCTAAAGTAGCTGAGCATAATGGCCAAGGCATCCATGATAGTTCATACATCACTGGTCTCACCACGAAGTGGCTTCTAGTAACTCCAGTAGTTAGTCCATAATTCACATTCTAAATAAATTTTACTATCTGAATTATTGTCAAAGTGTGTTATTTCTTAATATTTTTTTTTATGTATTGAAAAAAATCACAACAAATATTCCTTCAAAATTTGCCATCTAAATATGTAAGAAGTATGGTTTCTGCAAAAGAATTAGCATATTGTTTTTCAAACTGAAATAAAAGCAGTTGAAAACTAAGTGACAAATAGAAAACAAAACAGTTACAATTATGTAATCTTTCATTAGTAATATAAACTATTTAATGAAGACACAAAAAATGGATTGAAATATCATGAGGTAGTTTATTTTCACAAAATACAGTGTGGTGTGTAGGCAACCAAATCTGGATTTAAACAAGTGGTTTTTTCAAACCAAACTTGTTACTGTCGTCTCCAACACTGTATTATGCTTTTCCTATAAAATATTTCATGAATATTTCATACTGATATATTACAACCAGTACTAAATGCATTACCATCCTTTTTTATGTCAATCTGGCACCTACCGACTATCTCTGTCCCACAGGAGTATTCGTATGTGGTTGATTATTGACGGCTGGCCTAGTTTAATTTCAATTCCAGAACGGCAGTCATCATCGATCGGGTGTCGAGAGAAGCCATGATCCAAGTCATAGTTCTGAGTATCCCCATCTAACAAAGCAGACTTCAGCTCCCCTTTTACAACCTGTGCTCCATACTTCATTGTTGCAATATTTTCCCCTGTTACTAAGAAAAAAAAAGAAAAAGAGTGCTTATTTTTTACACTCCCATACCGCAGATTAGATGTTCTGAACATCAACTGTATTAGGTCAGAACAAAGACTTACTGACAGTATCTTTTCTTGGCCATACACATGGTCAAGGAAAAACAAAATTACAAAAAGAGAGGTATTTTAGAAATTTTGCTTCTTCCATTTCATTTGATGCCCCTAGGTATTTAACAGTAATAATCAGTAGTGATAATTTACTAGTATGTAGTATCTATATTCTTAGTCCCCTCCACTATTTTACAGAATTTTATTGCACCTTCCTCATTCAATCATCACTTTCCTCTTGGTTTTGAAGTTTTGGTCTATTTAGTCTCTCCTCATGATCAGCTTCTCACCATACGTCTCAGAATTTTTTTGCCCTTTCTTTCCCATTTTTTAGTTCTAATTTCAACTGTTTGGGGTTTGGGTTTGTTTTTTATTTGTTTGCTTGCTTGTTTTGTTTGAAGTGGAAGGAAACTAAAGATCACAAAATGCTCAAGATGTAGATGTATCATGAATTTGCAGAGTGGTATATACAGTGGCATGGCTATACAAGCTGTTTAGATAGCTATACAAACTTCCAGTACTCTGCAAAGCTAAACCATCCGAGTGAAACAGGAAACTTTTGGCTACTTGGGCTTTGAACCAACATGGTAAAGCAAGTTTTCTATGCCACCATTTCATAGTAGTAATTCTTCAGGCAGGTTGGCAAGAGAAGTATGAATCTTAACAGGATGTTAAAGTTAACATTTAAAGAAGAGAAGTTGAAGTGGTAAAATTTTAACTGTATTGTAGTAGAGCTGCATAAAAACATCATTAGCACAATTGTGAAATGTCAAGTAGTTGTCAATGTTTCCACAAACAGAAAAAGTCCCAAGATCCTAAACTAGTACTAAAACAACTCAAATTCAGTTATCTAAAAAGCTGTGATTTTGACAAAGCTTGAAATTTTGAGATTAGGAGCATATTTTATTAAGACATAAAAGCATGCAGAAACAGAAGTTGGAAAACACCATTTAATTGTTTCAAATTTATCTATTGCACTGTCAACAGAATTCCCTGCATGATAAGACTTTTACAATATCCTAATGTTAAACTGAATGTTTAAATATTAATATCTGTAACTTCTAAGAGAGAACAAAGGGGACATGCAATTCTGAGACAGCAGTTATTTTCAGGGTTCACCAGGCATGACTGACAGCCCACAGTGCAGTCTCTCAAAGAACATTTCTTTCCTGTGGGGGAAATACTCCCTACAAATTGAGCATTAAATATCAAACTGACAATATCTTTCTAAAGTTCAGCAAGAGCATCTAATGCTGAGCTAACAGGCAGAACAGACAAAAGTCAATCAAAAGGCTTCTCATGCTTTTTAGGCTTCTGCTACTATAATTTTGGAAGACACGTTTATACCACTTAGGCAAACACATAAAGAGTAAGAGAAAATAAGAAGTAATGAAGGAAAGATTAAAATCTTCATGAAGTAGAAAAATAGACACCATTTAAATATAATATAGCTCGGTTTATTATA
>VXBJ01001361.1:1112429-1150936 GCA_013400055.1 Nycticryphes semicollaris | reverse complement strand
TATACCTCATTACATATTATATATGTAATTATAAATATGCATTAATAAATATCTTATAAATATATTGTAAATAAAAATATATTATAAATAAATATAAATTTGCATAGATAAATTATGCAAATATATCATGCTAAAATATTATATTAATGTGTTCTATTTATTTTACTTCTATCTATATTATTTATTTCAATATGATAGGTCATAAAAATATCATGTGAGATATGTATCTCACACTTGTAATGCTTTTGCAAAAGTTTTTCTATTATAATAGCACCTCTTCTAGGAAAACATACTCTTATTACAATGTTCATGTTTGAGCAATGTCTGAGAAAAAAAAGTATGTTGACTAATAGTATTTGAAGAATAGAAATGGCAAGAGTATGTAACAAGATATTTCATTATGTAAGCCTTTTAAACACAGAATAATAGATAAAACTTCAAAGCACAAATTAACCATATCCTATGGACTACTGTCACTAAATGAGAAAAAAACCAAACAAATAAAAAACCTGATGCTTACTTAACATGCCCCTGTAGTTGAGGTCCATGTCCCGACTCTCAGAACGAATCTTAATGGCATCTAGGATGGCATCAGGTGACAACAATCCAGAAGGTCTTACAACATTTAGTAACTCTGTTAGACTCATTAGTGGCAAACGTACTGCTTGCATGATTTCAGCATGGTTTTCCTTGGGGTTATGTTTACACCAATTCATCAAAGCTTGAAAAATGTCCTTCTCAGGAGCTGCAAATGAGTCCCTCAGTACAATACTTAGAAGAGCAGCCTGGATAAGAATTAAAAAAAAAAAAACAAACCCAAACCAAATAAACAGAAATAAAATTAAGTTTATTTATAAAATAAAAAAAGGAAAAAGAAAAACGGAAATTAAAATAAGGCAAAAATTAACAGGTATTTTAACTTGCAGTTATTAAAAATAATCTCCAAAAGACTGACTACCTGAATCTGTAGCTTGTTTTAGTTACTTATGCAAGACTTCTAGAATCCATCATGTAAATAATAGGTAATATTACAAAGCCAGTAGGAGAAATAAGTCAGAATTCAAACATGGAGAGCTATTCAAATCAATTTAATTCCAGTTACTACTTCAAATTTACTTTGGAATATAAGGATTTGGTAGTATAGTTCAAATAATTCCTTTAAACTTAGACTGGTATAAGAATGCTGATGAGAAAAAGTGCAGCTTGGAATCACCTTTTTAAACTGTTTCTAACTATTAAGATTCCACTCCCTTCCTCTCTCTTTTAGTATGAACTTAGAATCAGCAGATGAAAACTTCAGTGGCTCTTATTCATGAAGAAAACCCACTGACTGCAACATGAGGACAAAAAGAATGGAAGAACTTTTTGATTTTCACTTAGCTAGCAGAACAATTAGCTGTTTGCCTAAGAAAAGGATAAATCTCTTGTATGTCAAAGATGTCATAAAGTATGCACTTCCCAGTGATTGACGTTTGCTAATTTCTTTATTGATAATACACCCTCAGAGCTCAGATATAACAAACTGCACATGACAGTACAGTAGAGAGATAAAATACATTTTTTGACCCTACACAACTAGTAAGTTAGCAGAGCAGAACATTTTGTACTTATTTAAGGAATACATCCATCACAGCTTTTCCACTAAAAACATTTTAAAAAAATAGTAATTATGCTATCATTCATTCCAGACGCCTCATGTGAGCATCACATGAAAACACTATCACTATTAGGTCCACCTCAAAGAGTACCCCAGAGTAAGTGTAAATACTCAATGTCATGGAACACTCAGACTCAGACACAAATATTTGTGCAACAACAACAACAAAACCAACACACAAAACCCCCAAAACCACCCTGCAACACCACCATTCATGCAATTTCAGAACATCACAACGATCAGCAGCATAAATCACAGCAACCTCCAGAATGCTTTAGCTTACACAGTAGGCAATCACCCATCCCTGAGGCAGCCTGTATTAACAGAACAGAGTATATTCTGCTATCTTCAAACCTTTACTGAAAGCTGTGCAGCATTCAGAAGCCAATTATTTCAAGAAGAGATGAAAAAAGAAGAATTAAGATTAGATTGTCTGCTACCACCTTTTAGAATAAATACCTAAAGATTTTAGAACAGATCACCAGGATTTTCAGTTCAGCTTGGCTTGAACGTTTCCAACTGTCAGTTCACCAGTATAAAATGAAACCTGTTAACTGCCACGTAAACTTTTCATGATGATACAGATTAAAATTAACATTCCTGGGGAAAAAAGTGCAAACAAAATATATACCTTAGAAAGCGACAGGAAGCCTTCACTGGAGAGCACCTCTTGGGCATTTCTATCCATGAACATACAGCACATACAAGTTAATTTGGGAAGGGAATAAAGACTGGCAACATCAAATGTCATACAGACATTCTGAATATTAAGTATTGTGCAAAGATACTCGGAGGTGGAATCCTCCAGTTCTGGGAACCCATATTTATGTGCTAGGCTTAGGAAGTCTAGGAGCACCTCCTCTTTCTCATCTCGTAGTGTAGCACGACCAGTGTAAATGTATTTCAGCAGCATGGTAAATGCTTCTGCAGTGGTATCCTGAAGAGGAATTTCTGCTTCAGGCTGAGATTCTCTCATTCCACCATACAATAATGCTCTGAAAGGATAATAAAAAGGCAAAAAGTAGAAAGAGAAAGCAATAAATGACTATTTACAGCAAGGGAAATACGAAGAGGATACGGTTTAAGAATCAACAAAAGAAAAACCCTTATACTTGGCATTTGAAGTGCAGCTTAGCTCTGAAAGCATCTGCACAAGAATAATATTCTTACACATCACATTTTTATCCTACACAACAATAGCTCCATTTCCACTTTGAACAACAGCTTGTGAAGCAGAAACTGAGATATCATTCTCATACCTTTATTTTTAAAAAATTAGTGCTATTTGTGAGAAAGAAAAAAAAAAGTTATAAGATTTTCACAAAGCAAATGAACCATATAGTTTGCCACTATAACAGCAGTGGTAGATTAGGAAATCTCAGGATTCTTGATCTTCTATTCCTTGCTTTAAACCCAGCACACAGCAACTCCAACGAAACCCTGAATCTTGAAAAAAAACCCCAAAGTACTCACATTTATTTTTTTAAATATTATAGACAATTTGAACACAATTTGCATTCACACTTTAATTTAGTTATTAGCTTACCCCTCTGATAAAACTAATGGGAAGAAGATTATCAGGAAGTTCTGTTAATTACATTTAGATTGAAAAATGTCTGGCTCTTAAAAAGTTGTATTAGTATTGCTCCTAGTTTTAAAATATATATTCTAACCTGTATCAGCCAGATGACCTTAAATACTTAATTGAAAATGTCAAAATTAAACTTTTTAATTGAGTGTATTCCATAGAAGCACACCATGCACACTCTGAAAAATCAAAACAATTTTATAGCAGAACTTTTTTGTTCTGAAGTTATGTTTCTCTTGAATTTGTGTAAATACCTCCAAAATCCAATTTAATGAAGGTCAAAAGAATAACATCCTGACACGGTATTTATCTTTTTATATTTGGACACAATGACTTGATGTGCTGGGAAACATTCACACAGAAAAGGTCACATTCATTGGATAGACGATTACATCCTGAAAAGTTCATAGAGAAACACTGTTTATCTTATCTGCGTGAAAATTTCCTGTAAGCTTGACAAAAAGCTATACTTCACCTGAAATAATGGCACCTAGCAGCCAGGATCACTCTGTGTGCCGGAAAACGTTTCTTTTCTACAATAAAGGTAACGTCACTATATTCTTCCCCATTCATTAGAGCACCAATATGCTCTGACAGAATGTGAACGTGGTCAATCTCACCCACAGCTGTGTAAGGACGAAGTGGGTGGCTGTTACTCATCTTGGAGGGATGGTGATATTGGTAGCCTAAAGGGAAAAAGAAAAGTGGTGTTATGAAGGGCACACACATACTAAAAAACAGCAAAGATCAAGCTGTGATTACAAAAAAAGGCGACTAGTGTTAAGTTACCATATATTACAAGAAAAATGAAACCAAGAGGTTTTTCCATTAAAGTTCATTTAACAACAGAGCTTGATGTAGATTGCATCAATTCTAGCCAACAGAAAATATTTCCCACAATTCCATCCCCTGACTGTTCTGTCATTCCGTTTACTTAAAATAAAAAGCTTCCAACAAAAGGAATTAAAAATTAAACAACTTTAACATTACTATTAGAAAGCAATTTTATCTGATTTAAAATGCACATAAATGATAAAGAAATTAATAATTTGGCCAATTAAACACAGTCTTAACTCCCAAGTCTCTACTGAAATCGGTGTTTTTGTAGAATTCCAATCAACTTTCCAGAACTGGGACAAAATAAAGAGTCAGTATAGACTTTTTCTGTTATTTACTAAAAGTTGTCAGAGCAAAGCTTTACAATGTACAATTCAGTTTTCTTACCCTTTTCACTCAGTTTTTTTCACACCTTCTTGTTCCCTTCTATATGTAAGAAAATAAATCCCCTAATATCTCTCAGACATAAAAGTAGGAAACTGTCCACTAATGTACAATATAGAGTAATACATTGGTCATATCTTCTGTGGAATCATTTTCTTACTTCTCAATTCACAAGAGGTTTTACTTTTGTTGGGTTTGGTTTAATTCAGCAACACAGGCTTTCTGTAGTCTCAATAGCAAGAGCATCCACAGGAGAATTTAGGTCTTAAATCAGCTTCTATTGTTACACTTCAGTTTACTTTTAAATAAAAAGAGTTGGCTGTTTCAGATAATAAGCATCATTATTTTCAGAGACACCTGCTGTGCTCCAATGACTACCCACTTTTCAAAACAGACACATATGTAGTGCTGAAGAAAGTTAGCGTACCAAAAGAAGCAGGAAAATGATGAGACCATACTGTACACAGTGCAAACACATGCATCTTTCAAGTGCAATATTCATTACATGAATGCATTTTTAAGCTATATTTTTAAAGTATTGTTAGAAAACACGCATCTCTTTCCAGTCATTTCTACCCCAAAGAAAAGAAAACACATACACATGGGGTGAAATATTATTTGCACTTCTGTAACACTCAGAAACATTCAAGCAAAAATCAAGATGCTGTCAAACACAGTCCCACAGAGCCTTAAACTAAACTAGAAAAAGTGACAGAAATAGAATATAAGATTTGAGAAAAATAGAGCATACAGCAGAAATGGGAACAAGCACCCTGCTTTCCTCAGGCTGTCTCTGCCACTTGAATTAGAAGATGTGTACCCATGTAGCCATTACAGCGTGGAACCAGCGGTACCAGATAGTGGAGGCATCCTAACCATGGGAACATGGAATACTGAACAGTCGGTCTTCTATCCTGACAGATGAGTAAATTATTTTTTATGGTTTTTCATAATAACAGACTGTTTCTTCCATTTGCACTGGTTAATTTACAATTAGCTAAGACAACTCTAAATTGAACAGATTTATGCGACATACACTTCCAGTAACATTTACCTTGTAACAAGCAAGGTTGACTTAACCCACATCACTCCAGTTGCATCTATTTATACCAGTAATATTTATCACAACATAATTATTTGAGAGTTCATAGACAATAGTAAAATGGAAACCTCCCCACAATATAAAACTTTTTATTACACCAAAGGAGCAAACAAAAGGATGTATTTGTTGCTGTGCTGCAGATCTCAAGGCTCAATACTCCTCCAAGACTTCTGGAACTTACAAGTCTGTAATTGCTCCTGTTGGTTGTCATTCACGATAGTCAGGAAACCCAGCTCTGGGGATGTTACGTGCATTTCAAGCAACGCTGCACTGTCTCCCTTCTGCTAGTTCCAATTTTGATTGGCTAGGAAGTTCATTTATGATACTTCATACATGTACAAGTAGAGACACATTTTGGTATTAAATCTATTTTTAATTCCATTTCTTATGCATTCTACTTCTTTTTTTTTTTTCCTTCATCCACTCTTTTTTCTAAAAAAAACAAGAACAGGTACTGCCTGCATAAAACAGAGACTGTAAAAGTGGTAAAGATAAGGGAATGCCATCAGCTGCACACTAACTTTGCTTTCAGTAGCTGTGGATGTTGTTGTGTACCAATCGGGTGAAAAGTTCAAGGGAAAATTGTTTCCATTTCAGCTTAAATAAATAAAAACAAAAGCACACTTCCCTCTCAAGGGTACATAACCTTCTGTAAAGAAGAATCAGTCTATAGAAGAAGACAAAGTCTGAACTGGGGACACTCACTAACAATCCAATGATGCCAGTCCTTATGAACATCAAGGCCCTGAACCACAGCAAGCGATGGAAGTAGAAATTTATAAATCCCTGTGTGTAAACTGCAAGACAAATTTGTTCCAATGTTTCAGGCTCTCCAAGTTGCTGGTACAATGTATTTTTTCTAAATTATCCGTTTCAACCAGAACATGCTGGCCACGGGGAATACAGGACTCAAACAGTAGTTACAAGCCTCTGGTGGAAAAGCCTTTCAAATGCTTCAATGACACAAAGTTTTGGAAGCTGTCACAGAATCACAGAACGAGACGGGGTTGAAATGACCTCTGGAGATCATCCAGTCCAACCCCCCTGCCAAAGCAGGTGCACCTAGAGCACCTATCACTTTCAGCTGCATGAAATTGTGCACATGCCTTATATCCTTCTTGTGGGTAACACTAGTATATTGAAGAAGCATTCAAACTCATTTTTTTGTTTACTACTACAAATTTGCAATGCAAGTTTCATCTGGGTGGTGGATTTTCCTTATAGAGCAACCCAGTGAGAGGAGTCTCGCCTTCAAAATATAGAACCAAATAATACATTACTTCAGACCTTCCCAGACTGGATTAATTAATGGTACAAATTCTGTCAACCCTTGAAGTGATGTGCACATTTCTTGTTTGAGGAAGTAAAAAGTAATATACTGCTCTAGTTGTGGCAAGTTGCTATGAGCTCACAACTTCCCTGTATAAGTAAACATATATTTTTCTAGTTGCCTCTCAAAGTATTATTTATGACAAAAAAAGACAGATGCTGCTAGGAGCTTGGCAAAACCCTTCAGGAAGATCCCTCTGGCACCTTCTGTCATCAAATGACATCACCCCTTTCAGAGAGTACAGGTGTTTCTTCTCTCTGGAGGTCAAAGAACACCTAACCAGCTTCAGAATACAAGCCTCCTGCAACACCATAACCTATTTCCAGTGGTTATTCAGAGCTAATTAACTGCTTCAAGAGTCAGCTGCTGCAGCTTTGTTCATGTCACAAAAATAAACAAAACAAAACAGTCTTCCCAGTGAGTCTGAGGTGCCATTAAAACTGCAACCTCAAAAGGCTTCTCTTAAGTCAGAAGGGCTACAAATCAAGACCCCACCAGAAGCCACGTTTCTTGGTCGCCCTCCTTAACAGTAAACGTGTGAAAAACAAGGCCTAGGAGTTATTACATAAGGCAATATGCAATATTACACAACGGGTGTCACAGCCAGAAGAACAACAACAAAAGCCCTTCAGTTCTCAGCATGCTATATTTCTTTTTAATAAGTAATCTGTAACATGTTATGACATACTAAAACATGATCTAGAAAATACAGCACCAACAGTAAACACATATGACATCTTTACTAAGCAACTCTCAAACCAGAGCTGCAGTAAAGACTAGTACAAAGCCACTTCCCTGCCTCCTCACCTGGGCTATCACTAAAGAGCCCTCTGAAAGTCAGCGCTATTTCAGTGAAACATGGACAAGTTGGTTTTATATCAGGCACAAAAAAAAAAGGAATTTACGAAACTGTTCATGAATAATTTGGAACTTTTGTACATAAAATGAGTGAAAAGTTTACATAACTTTGAAACTTTAGAAATAAATGCAGGTAAACAGATCATTGCTAGAATTAAAAAAAAAATATTAAATAAATCTGGATTAGAAACACTGAGCAAATGATTTCATACCCTTGAAACACTTCATCTTTCATAATCTAGTTTGTAACTATCAAGATAACACGTATTTTGTCAGAATTACACAAAAGGAATTTTCTTAAATATAATTCTCTTATGTTGCTATTTCATCTAGAAAGAGGAATTGGTTCTCAGTTGATTGGAAGGAATTTGAGCAGTATTTCAATTTTTTCAAATTCACTACATGAAATATTTTTCTATGCTTTAAAAACTTCTGTTACTGTAGACTCACAGAGCATGATAGGTGTGACAGTAAGGCTACTGGACAAACATATCATTGTTTCAAACCACATGGTTTGGGTGTTTTTTTAATAGATACACACATGTCTTTGTATACAAAACTATTTTGTTCTCATAAGCTCTGGTACAATAAGCTAACATTTTAGGAAATGGGATTTTTTTTACTAAATACCTCAACATGCAGAGTGTAACTCAAGTAAATACTTTGATTCTGTCAGAATGTTCCCTACAGCAGCTCCTTTGTACTTCTAACAATAACAAAACTATGAGTGAACATTGTAACAGAAAAGGAAACAAATACACATACTAAGTATCCAATAGCAACAATGCAATCAGTGCGGTGTGAATTATAGATACAAAACATGAAAGATCATGTAAATTAAATACACAGAACTTTCAAGTCTCATCTCCAACCCTTCTGTTGTGAAAGGATGAAAAGAAAAGCAAATGTTAACTCTGATTAATGGTAAATAACCACACCATTCAATGACAACATTCTAAACAACAATTAGTAACAAAAACTGTTTTGACTCAAAGCACATAGGAAGTTATGCACCACTCAGAGACATACTCTGCAGACTGAAAAGCAGGAATAAGTTTATTCCATACAAAGAATGATATAGTAAACACAAATAATTTATTAACACACATATAAAAAAGGTATTAATGCACTTGATATAACCTGGTTAAAATGGCATACAACTAAACCCTTAAGATGATATCTCAAGAAAATACGTTGGCCCACTCACCAGTAAAGCTGTCTGAAGATCTACAGTGGACGTAGCCTGTAGGGAGATGACCAGCTTCCTGAAAATTAGGGTTCTTTGCCATTCTGAACAACAGAGAGATTGAACAGCAAGCTCATAGAAACGCTATTCAGCAACATCCAGCTGCACAGCAACACCTGTATCATCTCCTGAAACAATGCATGAAAGACACACCATCAGAAACAGAAGCATGTAGCTTATGGCAAAGTGAGTGTGATGCATATTTCTCAGTTAAAATTTTTGTGAAAATAATTTTTTTAAAAAAATCCCTCCATTCCATGGGAAAATTTCTAGTAACATTAGAATTTCTTTTTTTTGAGTCTTCATTGTTTCATTTTGACCATTCGTTTTTTTAACCATCAAAAAAGACGGTAACACACTGCCATTCATTTGTTCCCTATGAGCTACAGAAATTTCATCTTGACATCCTTGATACAGCATTAACATCCCTGAGAACACTGTTTTCCCACATGGGTGTGCTAACTAAACCAGGTCTACACAAACTGTATCACGCACATTTTATTCCTGAAAAAGTTCCCTAACCATTCTTGCCAGGTAAACATCTTGGGCATTTTGTTTGGGGTTTGGTGGTTGGTTTTTCTACAATACTTCAGGCAGTCACAGATCTTTCTCCTGTGCAAGCCTTTAATTTTACAAACAGGAAAACAAAACAAAACTGTAGGGTGAGGAAATATAGAAATATAGAGGCTTTATTTGTTTAAATACATAACCAACATAATAAGTCTCTCTCAACAAGTATAAATTATTGCTATTCTTCCCATCATACCTGCCAGCAGGAAAAATAAACTGTATTTAATTTGCTAAACAGATGATACCTTGATCTATGAACTCTCTCATAAGAAACACTCTAATCTTCTTTAAAGTGTGTGTTTAAGGAAACAAGGGAGGAATAGGAAGAAAAAAATAAATATTTTCAGGTAGTCTCATGAAATGGAAAGTAACACCACCTTAACCACCAAACTGAAAACAGGTGTTTGACAAAGAAGATCTCCTAGTTTTGGAGCGTGACATGCAATATGTAAATATTTATTCCCACAAGCACTCTGCAGTATCAAATTGGTGTGTATTATCAAAAGGTATTCAATTGCCACTTATGAAAATATTTGTGGTGGTCATTTTAGGTAAACATAAGTGAATAGACCACAAAAGAACAGTATTCTTTAAGCATCTGATTTACAGATTTGTAACAGAAGACTCGGCAAACACACCTGCATTGCGAGAAGGCTCAAATTAAATCTTAAAAAACATTTAAAAAAAAAAAAAGCTATCCCAGCATAGAGCTTTGGGACACATCCATGTGCTCTGCTTTAAAAATAATGCAAGCACAGAGTATTGTTGGGCAAGCAAAATTACAGGCAGATTGCTAAAAAGTTAACATCAAGTTGGCTTTTTTAAAGGTCTGAAAATTTGACAGCTTCCTCCAAGTCAAAAGTAATTTAAACGAATCACAGTAGTGCACAACTGGCAAGTTCAGTACCAAGACCCCAGAAGAATCTGCAAAAAATATTGTGCGTGCTATCAAATTGTCAAAAATACTGACCTTATATAAAGGCCACAACAAGGTCTTGCAAAGCACAGGGGCTGGTAAAGGGGAAGGCAAGTGAAGCAGGCGCATTGCACCCACGACCGGGAGGACGGCTGAGAGCCAGCTACCCGCCCAAGGTCGCGCCCGCCCGGGGCAGCCAGGGCCGCCGCCTACTCAGACAGAGCCTTCCACACCTAGAGGTGCCGGGGAAGCGACCCCCCGCCCGGCCTCCCTCCGCGAAAATGCCCCTCAGGTGAAACCCCTTCAGCAGCCGCCGTCTCCTACGGCTGAGGGCTTCCTCGGCCTGCAGTCGCCCCACCGCCCGCCCACTCCCGGGTCGACCTGTCCGCGCCCGGCGGGAACCTCTGGAGGCAGAGGATCAGCCCGCCGAGGGGCCGCCACCGTCCACCGCGAGGGATGCCCCAGAGAGTCACCACCCGACTGTCACAAGCCCGCTCCGCAGGGGGACGCGCCCGACCGCAGCCCTCCTCGGGGACTCACCAGCCCCAACGACGACAAGGCCTTCACACACCCCCCCCCCCAAGCCCCGCCGCCGTCGCTACGTCAACCGGCGCGGTGACGCCACTTAGCAACAGCAGCCGTCCTCCTGCGCGCTGACGTAAGCGAGCACCCTCGGGAATAGGTCTCAGTAGCGACTGGAGCTCCCTTCGTTTTCCGTAGTTCCGTTCGCCCGGGGCCGGGTTTCCTCTTCCGGCTGCCTCTGCGGCCAGGGGCAGAGCAGAATTCGCTGGGCCAGGGCTTGGGCGCTCGGGGCTTTGGCCCCATGAGCTCCTACGCAGCCAGTCGTGCTCCTGCTGCCCCCGCTCAGGGGCGGGAGGGGGAGGCCGAGGTATCCGCCAGCGCGGCTCACCGAGCGGGGTGCCGGCGGAGCTGCTCTAGGCGGGCGTTGGAATAGCCGTGTCCCGGGTAGGGCTGTCTGGGTCTTTCGTGGCTGCGGCCACCTGTCAGCGGATGGCAGTGTTTGTGAGGAACCAGGGACGCGTTCAGACACCAGGGACGTTAACGTGCCCTTGTGGCCAAGAAGGCCAATGGCATCCTGGGGTTCATCAGGAAGAGTGTGACCAGCAGGTCGAGGGAGGTTATCCTGCCCCTCTGCTCTGCCCTGGTGAGGCCCCGTCTGGAGTACTGTGTCCAGTTCTGGGCTCCTCAGTTCAGGAAGGACAGGGAACTGCTGGAGAGGGTACAGTAGAGGACCAGAAAGATGATAAGGGGCCTGGAGCATCTCCCTTAGAAGGAAGGGCTGAGTGACTTGTGTCTTTTTAGTCTGGAGAAGAGAACATGGGGGAATCTGATCAACACCTATAAATACTTAGGTGGGTGGGTGTCAGGAGGATGAGGCCAGTCTTTTTTCAGTGGTGCCCAACGAGAGGACAAGAGGAAACAAGCATGAGCTTGTACATAAGAAGCTCTATCTAAAATTGAGGAGGAACTTCTTCACTTTGAGGGTGGCAGAGCACTGGAACAGGCTGCCAAGAGAGGTGGTAGAGTCTCTGTCTGTGGAGACATTCAAAACTTACCTGGACAAGTTCCTGTGTAACCTGCTCTAGAAAGACCTACTTTGGCAGTGATGATTAGATGATCTTCAGAGGTCCTTTCAAACCCCGATTCATTCTGTGATTCTGTGATGTTTAGGCACATTATGAAATAGTAACTGATGTTTAACCTTCCCCGCCATTCTCATCTGGTAGTACTTGGCAACATCCAAAATATACGTTTCCTTTGTTTTAAGAGTAAGGGTGGTCTTACCAGTCTCTCAGGAGAGCGGAACACAGGCAGGTTGGTGAGAGACCAGGAAGCACTTGGTTACGCTGTCTCCCATCCTGTCTATGTGGAGAATGATTGGGGACCTACTCCACGTGACCATTGGCCTAATTTCTACTGTTGTGCATCAGACTGAACTGAGGCCCTCCAAGTGGCAAAGTGCTACACACTATTTAATTCTTTGAATTCTAAAGAATTTATTTATTTAAATGCTACACACATTTATAATATTTAATTTAGCAGAAGTGTAATCTTGGAAAAAGTAAAAAATAACATCTATAATCAGAAAATTACATAATTTCAAAAGTTCTTACAACTAAAATCTGTAACATCTTTTGCAGGCTAAAAGAATCATTAAATGTTTGTTTTTAATAGCTTATTCTCAGATTTGGTAACTGAGGATACTGCATTTAATAGGTTCTCAGTATGGCAAGCAGCAGTAACTTTTCCTCTCTATGACCTCATCGCCTATCATATTGTCTACACTTCATCAAGGATATAAAAAGAAAAAAACCCCAAGGGTCATTCAAAGATAAGAAAACATGTTTAGAGTAACTTTTATTTGAGTACTAAGCAGAGAGCCTTTGACATAGCCTGCTCCTCCTTGGGTAGTTACCACTGAACTACCTATGCATGCCCTTTGCTTTACTCATCTGATTTATGAACTCTCCAGGTTTTAATTACTGGATTCCACATAATTGGGTCAGTAGGTTTTCCAGTCACACCTGTACTTTGAAGTGTAGTGAAACAAGTCTGAATTAAATACTGTACATTGATAAAATATGAACTATCGAGTTCCATGCTTGTAAAATTGGTCATAAGGCTTTAGATGATCTATCTGTATTGGCTGAAATAAAACTTAGACAACTTCACTTATGCTACTATTAGTCTAAATCATTTTTCTACTTATAATTTTGTGTGAGATTCTGAATGGTATGGAACTGCTGTTAGCATTTGGGCTTCAGTTGGGTTTTACTTCATTTTAAGTTCCTATTGCAGATCAGCAGCAGCAAGGATGCATATGAAAAACACAGTTTAGCCATCAAAACCTATGCAAGCTGCAGTCAACTGAGTGCTTTGTCTCATTGCTGTGGCTCTCATGCTTTATGCTCTTCTCATCCTACTAGCTTCAGAAGACAGCATACTGAAGTTATGCTATAATAGTCTTCAAACTAAGAGCTCTCTTAATTGCTGCTGTAAGGTATTCTCCAATAGTGTCTACCTTTTATCAAAGTAAGGTGAGGTTTCAAGAGTCAGCAGAGCCAACCTAACTGTGCTAAAAAGAACAGCTTTATTTACTCATTCGGGAAACTAAGGCAGTCTTGAACTGGCACCTATTTTCTGCTTAATAAACTTGGCATAAAACCAACCCAGCATTCAAGAACATCTTTGCCTCTTTATAAAGCTCTATTAACCTTCTTGGGGCAGGGGGTGCATTGTCAGAAGCCCAGGATCTGGAAGGAAGACGACACAGAGATCGCATGGTGACAGCTATTCAGACAGCTCACTGACACAGGAGGTCTCACTCCAAACAGTAGTTACTATGTTGTTCCTATTAAAATGACCTAACATGCAGGAGAATTATCGACTGGACAAGGAATGATACAGGAAACAAGGTAGGCATTAGTTCTGCAAGTACAGGACAGCAGAAATAGAGAATGCAACCATGAGCCAACAGTGTTTATTGTTGCAGGAAAAAAAAAGCAACTTGCCAAATATTCAAGAAGGGAAAAAAACCCTCATGTATATGAATGACACTGATAAGGCTAAAGTACCACATCAATAGATACTGTGGAAAACAGCCAGAAAATGTCATAAAAGTGACCATTTAAAATACCAGGGTTGCTTCATATAATAAACAGAAAACTTGAAGATTATCTTTTGAGTTACTACATCTATGTTCCAATGAATTTATGATTGCTTGCACATCCATATGAACAATAGTTCTCACAATCCTTTTTCCAATATCTAAGGCTCTGATGAAGCATATAGTCTATTTTACTCATTTCCAAGGGTAAACAAAATATCTTGGATTGAGTTACCTGAATGGTCATTTATGTGGAGTGCTGTGAAATTACTGAACTTATATATGGAATCTTGCTAAGATGAGGCAGACAGAATTAAGGATTTTTCAGATAAGGAGCTAGGACAGTAACAGTATTTAAGTCATTAACATAGTGGAAATCCAATGCAATACTTCCTACATTTCTGTTTTAACTTATAAGACAGTGAGTTATTGACAGTTATTATTAACTTTGCCCATGAAGTTACATCCTGCTAATCAAGTCACAGTTCTCTTCTTCACTACTGTACTCCCTATTCTATCTTTTATCACCAGATTTTTTTTTTCTCCATAATCCACAAACCAAACCAAATAGCCTTTCCATTATCTAGGATTCCACAATTAGGAAAGCAACAGGTCATACTGCTTTAAAATTGTTTTGTAGTTTGCACCAATGCTTTATCTGGAAATGAACTGCAATGCCATCACACTATTCAATAGTCACATAACCGAAGGCTGAGTAGAAGTTAAGTGCGACTTAAACCACAAAGGACAGAGGGTTTTTTCTTTGTTGGAAGGAAAAACAGGGTTCAAAAACCTGACATGTTTTGCACTGTTCATAACAGGTGAAACAGCGTAAAAATCAAATATCTAACATGGAAATGTTACGTGTTTTCCTGCTATTTACAGGTATTATTTCAATAACCATCACCTGTTTTGAGAGGACAGAGAAAAAAAAAATCTACTAGTAGGAAGCTGTTTTTTCAAATATCCTTTTTCATTAAATTCCTAATGCACAATGTACAGAGCATTGAAGTTAAATATAGCCCCAGACTTTCATTGAAAGAAAAATTATAAGCACGTTCTTTCTAGTGTTGGAAAAGACGAGAAGGATCACTGTGAGTTAGCAACTATAAGGCCTCCTATCTTGGCTGTGATTCAGCAGCCAGAAGCTGAAAGACTGAATTCTTTCTGCTGGACTGATTTATTGCCTCCACAAAGTTTCGTGTTCCAGGCTGTTTAAGGCTATTCCTTAAAACAGTTTTGCTTGGCATAACATTAGGACTTTCATAAACATGCTACTACTCAAACCCAAGTTAGTCTGACATTTTATTTTCTAGTATACAAGATAGGGTATGAAGCTTTCAGGATCCTTTGACTTCATAAAAAAAATGTAACCTCAAGTTTGGTTTTTTTCATCCTTGCTGAAAACCATCACTAGTAACACAGGATTTCTTGTTGTTCTCGTTAGTTTAACTCTAAACAGCATGAGATGCAGTGAATTTCTGGTCACATATTCTTTGAGAGTATTTATTGAAATCTTACCATAATCAGTGTTCTAAAGGAGAATCTGTGTACACACTCTTCCAAAAGATAGTTGAGTATTCCTAGTTGGAAGCAAATTGTAGTGGCATCACAGGAGAACAAAAAGGAATTCAAGTACACTGAGGTCCCAGAGGATATTTTTAGAGGATGCTCTTAACATGACTGATTATTCTCTAGTAAGTGAGAATTTCACTAACACTGTTACATATTTTCTCCAGGGGCCTGAAAGTGTGCATCTCCTATATAATATACTTCATTGAAACTAAGTGAGAGTCACCATGTGGTTAGGATTCAAAATTTCAATCCAGTAGCCATCAGGATCCTGAACAAATGCAAGTCCTTTCATTTTAATTATTAGGACAAAAAAAAAAAAAAAAAACAACAACCCAACAACAACAACAAAACCACAAAACCCCCCACAAACAAACAAAAACCCCACAAACAAAACAAAAAAACCCAACAGATAAAGCTAGGACTACATGACTGGTTCTTAATGTCAAATATGACTACTTTGAGAAGTAGCTTTCCTTTTTTATTCTTTTGCATGACAATTAGTTCCAATTTAGACAGCTAATTCTGAAACACCCAGATTAGTTTTTAACCAGCATTTATGCTTGATATGCTAAATTGTCAGTCTTGCTCTCAACAAAGCTATAGTTTGTTTAAAATGGCTTTGAAATTGTATCTTTTGTCGATTGAAGTAAGCTTTCTGCACGTGCCCCATACATGTTCATCCTCTAAATTCACTTAAGTCTCTTTTCAATTACTTGTTTTTATTCCTCTAGCAAGGAATCTAGAAGCTCAACTGCCATATGCGTAAACTGAAGCTTCATGTATTAATGTTACTTTAAAACTAAAAAAAATATCCCCCACTGTTAGTATAGGCAAGAGTCTAGCTTCTATAGCCAGAAGGAAGAAGTATCACAAATTTATGCATGATGCTGAGTATTAGATGTCCATTTTGGAATGCATCAGTCCTAGAACTCTCATGAGGTCTCTTCATGAAACAGAATCCAGTTGAAAAATGCAAAACTTCTCACCACTGATTTCTGGATTTTAGGCTATTTTACATGGCCATTCTTGTTCATGTATTCTCTAGACACTTGAGCAATACAGTATGCATTTTTTACTCTAAGTTATAAAGTCAAATATGATAGTGACTAATGAGTCTATTTCTACCAGAGCTGACAAAGTAGTTAAAATTATAATAGCTGGTAGGTGGCACTAGGTGGATTTAAATAAAAATTGCCAGAAAAGTTAAGAATTACTCCATTTTAATAGGTGGAAGTAATTATGTCTTCTGAGTCATCTTATTTTCATATTATAAGAAGCAAACAAATATGAAATCTTGGAATTTAATCCATGTTAAAGTAAATTGTGTGATAACTCAAGGCAGTAGTATACATAGTAAACTATGATATCCACAGAGCACATGAATTTTAGCAAAAACCAGACTACAGAAGGCACGTAGCTAGACTGATTAACTATTGTTACTGAGATGGATCTATACTCAGTTTTGCCCGCTGTGTGAGACAGCATAGGGGTAACTGGTTCTAGCACCTTCTAAGCAGTGACAACTACTGGAAATGTATTACCCAGCTTTCTAGGTAGATCTAATAGGCAGAATATATTAAAAACAAGGAAGAAAATTGACTTGCATTTCTGATCAAGACTTACCATCATCTGGTTTCTTCACAAATTTCACTCCTAGTTCTTCAAACCTCTTACAAGCTTTGTGGACATCAGGGACAGCAATTCCAATGTGTCCTGTGCCATGAAGTAAAAAAGAACAAAGTACACTGTAAGCATTGCTGAGTGTTCTTGCAAAAGGTTTGCTCAGCATTTCATCTTGTGCAAAAAGTTTACCTGCTGTAGGTCACTTAAGATATGACTGTATACAAGAAAAACACTGCTTCCAGAAAAAAAAAAGCATTTTGGGTATTAACATTATTCTCCTTCAGAGAGATGGCTTTTTGATAATACTTTTTAAAATAGGAACTCTAGAGTTAAAATATCTCATATTGTTTAGATGAGAATATTATCTAGAGTAGGAAAAAATAAGATTTTCCATTAAACTGTCGTATCTGTATTTCCTGTCTTGGAGCATGTCCACATAACAGCATTTTGTTGTATTTGCTCAGTTCAACAGTACACAGAGTTTATCATTAATGCTCTATTTGTAGAGACTAACTAGCACTATGTAAGGCCTGAGCTTACAAATCAATTCAGAAGCTTTAAATGTCAAGTGGCTAGACTGAGCATGAAACTTATTTCACAAGCCAATGACCTTTCAAGCACTCAAAATATCAAATCCAGCTACACAACCCACAACTGCTATCCTCAACGCTAACAACAGAATTCCCCTTCTAGCTTAAAACGGGTAACCAGTGGATTATAAAATAGAAATCCAAATGTAAATCAGCCTGAACATCATGATAATCTGATATACAAGAGCAATTACTGTTCATCATTCAGTAGCTACTATTAGCAAGTGTTTGCTTGCCAAAGGATTAGATTCTTTATGAAAAGTGTAACGGTGGCTCATTATTCCAAAACACATTTTCATGTATTTTCACAATCTTTCAAAGCGTTAAATGCTGGAAGAAGAGAGGTAAAGGATGAGATGCAAATTCCCTTCTTTTCTAGTGGTAGTATGTTTTCTTAAAAGTAACCTACTAGAAAAGTCTTTTCATCCATGCAAGTTTAAAATATTTTCTCTATTAGTCCTTGTAAAAATAATTCCAACAGCACATGCTTACCCAATAACCTTTGCACAGAGTTTCATCAATGTTTTCTAAAAAACACTTAAAACACTGTTTTCCCCCGATCCATGGGAGAAAAAAAATGTAATCACGATAAACCAAAGTTTAAAAATTGCAAAAACAAAGGTAAAGACCTACCAAATCCTCGGGGATCTGAATTGCCATTGTGGTAAGACTGATTTTCATCATTTTCAGTGCCCCAGTTGCTGTAAGAAGTAATTATTACAGATTGAATAATATTGAAGAAAAGCATCAAAATTGACAAATCCTAAATGTTCAGTTTCCTCAGGAAGGTAAATTGTTTTTCCTAAGAAACCAAATAATTTCAAGTGTTGGCTGCATTCACTAAGCTATCAAGATTTTCCCTAGTCACAGGTCCTAAGGATAGTTTTGGGGCTAATCCACATGTTCACAGCTCTTCACCAGCATTCAGGTTCTACATTTGAGTAAGTCAGAGACACTCTTGTCTCATGTGGATTAGAAGGTTGCGCTCCGTGGATAGTTTACCTACCCATCACTGGGGAACAGACAGTGACAGTTGCAAGACCTCGAGTCAATGAAGACAGTGGGGTATTTTGGAGAGTCCTTCTGCACCATTACAATGATTAGTAGTATTAACAAAATTGTCTTGTTTACAGGAAGTATATGCTCTGACTTAATACATCTTTTGATTGCAAAAACAATAGCTATCCATTATTAGAACTTTTTTTGGATCCCCAGAGCATCCTAGTCAGCTTGAGTTTTTCTAAATTCTGTGGCTTCCCTACCCAGATGGCATGCATACTCAAACTACAGCAGACACTATTTCATATTTATGTACCACCGTTCACCTAGCAATTTGAAAGAGCTCTGAAAAGGAAAGATTAAGCTTGCGAAGTATCCAAGATCTCAGACATATTTTAAGGCTGTAAGACAGTGAAGATGTTTCCACATTAATGATTACATTTTTTATTCAATCCAACAGGATTTATACCCATACACTTCTGCTTAATCACTGTTAGCTAAATATCATCTGTCATTAATACTTACTGTGTCAGCTCAAGTGTAGCTTTTCTAGAGAAGGTCCAAGGTGTTCTCTCAGATTTATCTTTTGGGATATCATTTTTATCTTCATATGCCAGGAAATAGAGTGAGAACTTCATGGCAGGAAAGTCAAATTTTTGAAGCAGTCTAAATGGCAACAAATATTTCAAAATAATAACTTTAAAAGGTAATGGGGTAGCTTGCAAATAAACCAAGATGCATCACCCATGGAAGAATTATTGCTGTGATTTTTTTTTCCCTTTATGACTGTAATCCACATCTTAAAACACTTTCATTTCACACTATCAAATAGAAACACTCCAGAACATACTACAAACCTACAAAAATTAGAAGAATCAATACTTTAAAGCCAAACTATCAAGTAACGGAATAGCAAAGCCAGTACAAAGGCTCGTATCTTGACATTGTCACCCTGTTACGTGTCTGTATTTCCTCAGGAAGATCTTTATCCACCTTAAGACATCACCAAGGAATAAAAAAATTTGCTTTGAAACTTTACTTTGTTCTGGGGAGCTCGCTGGCATCAGACAAAGCTTAAAAATACAGCAGAACTGAAAAACAAACATACCTTTAGGCAAATTATTTCTACAATTTCAATAGCTAAGTATAATAATAAAATCCATTTCAAATGTGACAATTTAATCAATTAAATACTTGAGGTCAGAAAAAGCTGCTTCTAATATGTATCCCTTTGCTAGATGCAAAAAGTCACCCAGTTTTCCGTGTAGTATTTGATACATCTCTATTTTTACCACCTTTCTAGAGGTGGCGTGGCATACTTCACACTATTTTTATGTACTACATTTAAACAGAAAAAGTAGGCATGCAAAGCAAATCTAATTTTTTTTTCATCTTACTAGGTATTTAATTCTAATTTTGTCACACCCACATGTTCACTAAAGTGGAAGTGGTTTATTTTACTTTAGTCTGGACTTATTTCAAGATGTTTAAAGCTATGCTAGAGTTTAGTTTTGAAATAACTCTTTTCAAATGCCAAGAACGTGCAAAGAGTCTTAGCATACACATGGTAGGGTACTGCAGGGCACCTGTCTCCCAGCAGCCTTCTCCAAAAGAATGAGTTTGAACCCCATCTACAGCTTTCACTGCATTGGTCTCTTATGAGCAGAGGTGGTCATAAGCCACCTCCAAGAACTAGTAGAGAACTTAATTTCAAGATTTATAGCAATGACTCCTGATTAGAAGCACTATCACAAAAGTTACCAGGTAGCTGCAGGCTCAGTGAGGAGGAAATAAACAAGTTGTACATTGATTAATTATCAGTGACCTATTTAAGAAAGAAAGAAATTTCTAGTCAGGGCCAGTATTAGTTCATTTGCAGCTTAGGTATTAACTGTGCCATGGGAATTCTCAGAGATTGCCAGACTGTCCAGCTGGGCCATCAGCTGATGGGCCAACATTGTTTATGTACTTAGACCAATTAGTATAATTATACCAAAATAACAAAGCTTCTCTTTTCAGAAGAATAGTAGCAAAAACCAAAATTATTGTGGCATACAACTTCTACTCACGTCATTCCAAGAACTCTTGTATAAAAATCCAGTGACTTCTTAGGATCCTTCACTCTTAACATTGTCTGCTGAAACATAAAATCCTGGGGGGGGAAGAGGGGGCAAATACATCAACAAGAAATTAATTATGGTTGTTAGCAAAGATGCTAGTTAATAATGAATCTAAAATGAGCAGGTTAAGAAGTAACAAATGGAGTACTACAGTAAGTGTAACTAAAACCTTTTGTCCTGATCCTACACATACAGTTTTGTGTTAAATAAATATGGCTTTGTAACACAATGTTTAAAACAAGTAAACAAAACCACCACTAGTATCACTTAATATATATTATCAGCGGTATCAGAAGAGAGTATCACTCTTATCTTTACTATTCTTTTATGGAGCTGTACTGCACACGAACCACTTTGCATGCAAGCACACCAAGCACATGAGTATCTGATATTGGGCATCACTGCAGACACTGAAGTTAAATAAACCTAAATTCCTGAACTGATTATTTTTATTTCATTGCAGAGGCGTTTAACTTCTGTCAAGCTTGATGATCTCTTGGCAGCAAAACTGGCCTCCAATTCTGCCAGGCTATTTTCCCCAAGCCCAGTAGGTAACTTTATACACCAAGGGCTACTTACTGACCAACCAAGCGCATGAAAAGTGAACGACAGGATAGCCTTCACAAGCGTATTAAAAAAAAAAAAGTAGAACAACCAAAATGCAATTACAAGGTTCTAATAATAAAAAAATAAAAATGTTTGGGTGGTTTTGGGGGATTTCTTTTGCGACCCTGGCATGAGCTGGCTGAAGAGCCCGGGGAGGCTGGGTTACTCCCACGGCCGAAGCCAGCGCTGGCGCTGTCTCCTCTCAGCCCCATCCTGACCGGGGCTCCGCGCAACCGGCAGAGGCGCCGACCCGGCCGAGCGCACCGCGGTCGGCCCGGCCACCCGGCGGGACGGCACCGGGCCCGTAAGCACCATCCCAGCGGATCCGCCTTTCGTCACCGTGGTGCAACCGAGCCGGGTTGACCGACCCCTAGCCGGTTTCCTGCGAGCGATGCCCGCTTACCCCTTTCGCTCCCCCTCGCCGGGATCCTTCTCGGCCCCATGCCGCCTCCCACCCACTGCACGTCCGCCCGGCAAACGGAGGGTGGGCCAAGGCGCGCCCACAGCCCCCGGGACGACCTCATCACCCCCATCTACCCCACCTTCGTGCTGGCATCCGGCTCCGAGCAGGCGCCGTAGGCTGCCTCGTCGCTGAGCCCGCCGACCTCCGCTGAAGCCGCCATGTCGGGAGAGGAGGAGGAGGAGGCGATGGCTGGGAGAAGGCGGTGCGTCGATCCGCTCCGCCCCGGGGTCGCCAGTGGAACTGCCGTGAGGATGCGCACCCCTGGCTGCTGCAGGCAGCCTGAGGGTGCTGTACCCAGCTCCGATGGAAGAGCGCTTTGGGGTTTTTTTTGTTTGTTTGTTTGTTTAGTTTGGAACGGACCATAAAGATCATCTAGTTCCAACCCTCCTGCCATGGGACACCACCCGCTAGACCGGAGTTGCTCAAAGCCCCATCCATCCTGGTCCTGAATACCTCCAGGGATGGGGTACCCAGGTAACTTGTTCCAGTGTCTCACCACCCTCACAGTAAAGAATTTCTTCCTAATATCTAAGCTAAATCTACCCTCTTCTACATGCCCTTATAAAAAGTCCCTCTCCAGCTTTTTTGTACACTCCCTTCAGACATTGTAAGGCTATAAGATCTCCCTGGAGCCTTCTCTTCTCCAGGCTGAACAACCCCAACTGTCTCAGCCTGTCCTTGCAGGAGAGGTGCCTTCTGATCATCTTCGTGGCCATCCTCTAGACCAGTTCCAGCAGGTTGTTCTTTCCACTGGTGGCATCTTGGGGTGGTTGGGACACTTGGTCCTGCACCTTCACCCCCATTTGCAAAAGCACCCACAGGGTGCTGGTTTTGGTACCGAGAGGTGTTGGCTTCATGGAATCATGGGAACTGACAGAGTTGTGGAAGGGACCTCTAGAGATCGACTAGAGCACATCACTCAGGACTGCATCCAGGCAGGTTTTGAAAATCTCTAGAGAAGGAGGCTTCATAACCTCCCCTGGGCAGCCTGTTCCAGGGCTCTGTCACCCTCACCGCAAAGAAGTTTTTTTCTCATCTTTGAATGGAACTTCTTGCATTCCAGTTTGTTCCCATTGCCCCTTGTCCTGTCACTGGGAACCACTGAGAAGAGTCCAGCTCCATCCTCCTTCAACCCACCCTTCAGATACTTATAAGCACTAATAAGGTCTCCCCTCAGTCTTCCCCAGTCTAAAAAGAGTCCCATCTCTCTCAGCCTTTCCTCATAAGGGAGATGCTCCAATCCTTTAACCATCTTTGTTGCCCTATGCTGTACTCCCATCAGTAGTTCCCTGTCTCTCTAAAACCGAGGAGTCCAGAACTGGGCACAGTATTCCAGTACTGGCCTCACCAGTGCAGAGTAGAGCGGGAGAATGACCTCCCCCAGCCTACCAGCCACACTCTTCCCTGTGCAGCCGAGGATTGCATTGGCTTCTGCCTTTGCCTTCAGGTTCTGAGAGAAGATTTCAAGTGGTATTTACCACGTCAAGGTTACGCAGTGACATTATAAACAGGTCTAAAATAGAATCATCATCTTTCTTATGAAAACTGAGCATGAAAAATATGATTTAATACCCTAGAGGGAAAAAAAAAACCACCCCAACACTTCGGATAACTGAGAGGAAAGCACTTTCACAGTGCGGAATTCTGACTGCGTTACTTAAGCAACTTCCGCAGGTACATTTAAGAACAACAACCCCGAGCAGAGCGCTTTGGTGCCCAATGCACCCGTTCAGCTCCCGGGGGTCGAATCTCGGCCGGGCTCGCGGCAGAGGGCGGGAGCCGGCAGCGGTCCCCCTGCCCCGCGTCTCCCCCACCGGCGCGGGGATGGGAGAAGGAGCCCCACCGCGAGGGCAGCGCCGTGGCCGTTATGGGCCGCCGCCTAACGGCCAACTGGCTTCACGGCCAGTCTGTTAACGTCCAGCCGCCTCCCGACTCGCCCTCCGCCGGGCTACATACCCACAGGACGGAGGCAGAACGGCGTGGGAGGGGGCTTCGCCTCGCGGTACGCGCTGCAACCGGTGGCGCTGCCGCCTGAAGGCGCAAGGGTGGGCGGTTGCGGGGCGGCTGCTCCCCTCCTCTCCGTACTGTGAGGCGCAGCTCCAGCCACATCGGTAAGGCTCTTTGCGTGTCTCTCCCCTAAAGGAGGAGTTCTGGGGGAGGCCCGAAGAGAGCCACAAGTCAGTACCCCTCACGCTCCACCCTCCGCTTCTCTTTCCTTCCCCCCCACCTCGTCCTCCTGCGTTCTACGACATGTGCTGGAAACCAGACTCTTGTAGAGCACCCTGGAGGGGTGGAAAGCAACTCTAAATAGGAAAGCACACCAGCTGTTTCAACTAGGATAGGTAGGCAGCTGGAGGTCATCCTTTTTTTTGAAAAGTGTGAAAATCTTTGCCGAGCCACCAGTTATCTCGAGTACAGATGTTTGGGGAGTCAGGAGGGATGGCAGTGTACAGTGTAGTCTTTGTTTTTAAAGAAAGCTTTGAGAACCCTACCTCTCTCATCTTGAGCCTTAGGGAAATGTTTCAACGTCACTGTTCAACTTAGGGAACCAGTTTAAAGGCAGGGAAATTAACATCTAACATATTCCATCTGAGTGTCAAGGAGGCAAGTACTACTGCTAACCTTGTAGATGACCAACCAAGTTGATAAACATGAAGGAAAAGAAAGGAATTAATTAATTTAGGTTTTATGTTTTCCTTTTTTTTTTTCCATGACTTTCCTAAGATGTTTTTTTCATAGTATTTTTACTTTGAGAGAGACAGGCGTTTTCTTTAACAGGCAATGCTTGGGCAAAAATAAGGAGTTATGTAGCACCAGGTATTGCTTTCTGGGCCAGCCTTGCTTCTAATTTTCTATTTCCTGAATCAGGCAATAGTATCTAAGAGAGTATGTTGCAGTTACAACTGTAGATGGCTTCCCTAAGGCTTTAGAAGAACTATTAGGTAATTATTGATAGTTATTTCAATTTTCATAGTAATAGTACTCTGATTAGAATATAAATTTTCAATTTTTTACCTTTTTTTTTTCTTTTTATCTGTTATCCTAGGTATGACCTTAATGGCATATCTTAACATTTGTTTTATGGAATATTTTTCCATTATAACATCCCTGTGAAAAAAACCAAGCTATTTTTGGAGGAGAAGATCGATACAAGGTAAGGACTTCAGATATAGCCATACTGATGATTACAGTGCCTTAAAACTAGTTGCTCAATCCATGTGTAGATTTGAGCACACTGAATTTTTTAGAAGTATTTATAAATTATTTTTATAAGTCTTATCACTGAATGGGATTGATGGCAGCCAGTGCATGCAAGTGGATGAGTGTGCCCCATAATAGGAAAACATGGAAAGAGAGGTTTTAAATGCTGCTTTGTAGCCCTGAATTATGGGTTCAGAAACCAAATGTTTTCTAGCCTTATGTGTTAGTGGAGTAGAAAGGGAAAGAATATGAAAGGAACCACTTTTTCATAACAGCTTACTGCTTAGCAGTCAGCCATGAATGTATTTTGTTTTGGGCCATCTTAGAAATCCTCAACTAGGACAATTAACCTGCTAGTCCCTGGCCACCAGGAAATGGAATAAGAAATCCTTTCCTCCTCTTGGAAGAGTAGCATCCATTCCCTATGAATTGCAGTTTTCCAGGGTTTAGGCACAGAAAACCTGACTGTTTCATTATGCTGATGATGTTAAATGCTAAATTAAATTTTTTCCATATTTCCAAAATTCTACCCAACACCCTTTGTCTTGCATTGTTTCTGCAAGCACTTACGCAAGTTAATAATGTTATGCATTGAGGAGGCATTTGTATAAAAATCATGTGTAAGTGCTTATGGGAGCAATGCTGTAAGACCTAGTATGGAGATGTATGCAAGACTTGTAAGCTCAGTTGCTGAATGTGTGCATATGTTTTGCAAACTAAAATTTTAATAAATAATGTATATTCTAAATAATTTCTAATTTTCAGCAGTTATTCAGTGAAAGTATTAATATTGCAAAAAAATTATTTATTATATGGAAAGATGTTCACAAAATATAAAAGTATGGTAAATTATTAAAAAAAAAATCTGTAATCCTCTTCAGCTTGACATTTGTAACCTATCATAAAATGCCTGGAAGTCAATTTTGAGAAGATCTCATTTTTCGTGTTGTTATTCCCTACCTTGCTTTTCCTTCCTTTCTTCTGGAAAAGGTAGACTTGAAAAAATATGGATTGTTATAAACATGCTTTTTTTTTTTTTTTTCCCCCATTTCAGAATGGAGGGAGTACAAAAAGATAATAAAGAAAGTTCAGATAATGGAGAAGATGCTGGTCCCAATGTGGCTGCTGCAAATAATACTGGGACTAATCTCACTGTAGAGAATTCTGTGCCTGCTGTTGTTTTACCAGAAGATGCTCTACCCAGATCTGTTCAGCATACTCGACGAATGACAAGCTATTCCTCTTCCATAGACTCTTTTTCTATTGCAAGCCGAAAGTTATCTAGGTTTTGCCGGAGTGCTAGTGGAGTTCTATCCTTGCAAGAAGTTTTAAGAGAAAGACAGGTTTAGTATTCAGCCTTAGATCTTGTAATAGATTTAAGGATCTTTTCTCAGATTATTAAATTCCGTTTATATTAATTACTTTTTTGTCTTTCCCCTCCCATCCACCTTTTCTGTTTGTTTATACTCAGTTCTTTTATTTCATTATTGCTGATATAAAGAGAGTGGGTCTTTGTTTTCAATGTTTGCAGTATTTTAAGATTTTATTTTAAAGTAATAGAGGAAGAAAGCAGGAGATGTTGACAAAATAATTTACACTGAAACAAAGCCACACCCAGCTTAGTTCCTGCAAATATTTACCCACTATAGATACTTTAGTTTTAAACTGATGTTGTGACCTACTTTTATTAGTACAATAAATTGAAATAAGCTTGTGAAAAATAAAACCAGTTAATATGGCACATAAGTATCTTCAAATCTAGCTGTAGTATATTTAATGTTTACTTTTTCTTGGTATATCCTCAGAGATGACTTTACTTTTTATAATAATTCTTAATAATTTGTTCTTCTGATAGCCTGTGAAAATTTAGGTATTTTAACAAGTACTCTTATAATACAAGACAGTAAGTTTAAGCATTAGTTTCAAGTTAAGTAGTGGGTCATTGTTGTGATAATTGTGTATTTTCAGTTTGAAAGGCATCTTTAATGTTTTAGGCTCGATACAAAGAAGCAAGAGAACATCGAAGAGCAAAAGTTGATGCTTCATATAAATACATATTTGAAGTTCTCAGTGTCAGGCTAGGTTTAGACTTAACAGCTTTGGAAGAAATGATTTTGGATGCCCCTTCGGTGAGTCTGTTATATATGTTAGTTGATTTCAATTATTAGTCAAAATACATAGCAAATTACTCCTTTGATATGAAGTGTTATCCATCATTTTGATTGTTTCTGCTAGAAAAAGTGATTAATAAGTCGCACAACTCATCTAAAATGATACCTGACTAAATCATTCAGCTTAGTTGCCTGGCAGATTTCAAATATTCCTAAGGTTTTTGATTGTGGCTTTTTCATCTTTCTACCTCAAGGAAAATATAATTACTGCTGCTATTTTAACCCAAGGCACAGAATTAAGAGAAAGCCTAACTGTTTCATTATGCAGATGATGTTTAATGCCTTGTCACATTCACCGGTTCTAACAAGTTTCATCCATCTCAGCCTGACGTTATGTTCTAAAGATGATGATTTTTATTTCTTAAGCAAGTCCTCACTGAAATGCCAAACCATGAAATTTCGATACTGTAAAACTACATGTAACTTCATAGGAATGTTTTGAAAATTAAGACTGTTATTTAGTCATCAGAGGGAAGATTAATTGCACATCACTTAATTACTGTGACTATGTTTGGAAAGGCCCATCAAATACTTTCAGGTTTCGAGTGCTTTGTTTATTTTTGAATGCTTAGAAGATGAGATAAAGTGGGCTTGTAGAGTGAGTAGATCCCAAGCCTGGGGATCTTCTGAAAGCTCAGTTTTTCTTTCTTTGTTGTCAGTGTGTGTCTATCACAGTGTTTCAAAGTGATTGAACAAACAGGAGCAAGAAGCTTAACTGTTCTTTTAGTAGCATATAAAAAATCAGTATGGTCATATGTGAAAAGATACGGCTCTTACCTTACTGATTTTGTCTGTTAGAGGCATTTGACTTAGTATTCAAAGCTCAACCAGATACTGTCTCCTTTATTCGAACAAAACAGTTGTGAGAACATCAGCTGTTGAAGCCAAATTTAGACCCAATTCAAATTGTTGTTTATTTGTTTACTGGTATTTATATATCATAAAATGTACTTAAACAGTCCTGTACTTTCTTATGCTTATACAACACAGAGGTGCTTTTAGTGTTACCAATCAACTAACATTTAANTTTTTTTTTTTTAACAGTTCTTAAGTGGTATATAGTTTTAGGTCATCCTGACTTCATGTAAAACTGCTGTTCTACACTGAGTTTGACTAATTGAGACGCTTGAGAACTTTTACATTCTTAAGGTTTCTTTTTCCTAGTTTTGTTTTGGGTTGGTTTTCCTTGCTGTCACCAGGACCATCTGAAAACTTTCTATGGTTGGAAATTTTCCAGTTTCAGGCTATTTATAAACAGTTTGGGCTGCTGCGGCTGTGTCAACGTTGTCCTTTAACAAATTGTCATTTAGTAAGTTTCCATATACATACCATGTCTTTGACATTCATGAACTAAGTTTTACCCTTTAAAGCCTTAGCCTGTCTACTTATTCACGGAGGGAGTGTTTGTACCACATGAACTTGAACCAGAAGTTATTTGCAGAAGGAGTAGCCACAGGGACAGCTCATGTCTTAAATCCTCTGTAAAATCATACAAGCCCAAAAGTTACTGTTCACCTTTCTCTTCCTCTCAAGTTGGCATATTTTTTTTGTAGTAGCACAAATCTTTTTATGTTTTTTGTTATTGCCCTTTCAGTAATTTACCAATTTTTCTTCACTATTTTGGCAGGAATTTATTTCTATATTTTTTTCTCAGTTTCAACCCTGTTATTCACTAGTGCTCGTTAACCAAGGTGTAACTTACTGCATTTCTGGAGCTGACTTGCTTTTACTTCTTTTATTTTCGCACAATGTTGTCCTCTTGAAAGAGAGGGTTTAAATTCTGTCCCCCTGGGTGTCACACATTTTCCTATCACTGTTCTGATTCAGGTTTTACATTTATTTTAGGGGGAAAAAAATCATGCTCATAAGAAATCTACTGCATCTAGAGCTGTATGCTTCATACTTGAGCAGGTGATGCATCTCCAGACATATGTGCTAGCTAAATATCTGACTTTTTTTGATAGGAGTGAAAAAGAAGGTCTCACTTCCAAGGTTGAGCCCTTCAGTTGGACAATTTGAATGCTCAGTTGCATCTTGTTGAGTTAGTCATCCTTGTGGATATTTACAGAGGCTGTGGAAGAAGCTGGAATTTGACTAGATCAGTCCCTTCTGCTCTCCTTCAAACCTTTTTTTTCAGTGCTTTTCAGAGCTTTGATCACTTCTGCTAAATCGCATATCCTGGTTTTACCAGGACACAAAAAATTGCCTAGGGCAGTTTGAAAATTCAGATTTTGGAAAGCCTAGCAATAATTTCAAGTAAGTCCTTCAGAATGAAACAAACACTTTGTGTATGAATCATCAAAGCTTTGCATACATCTATCCAAAGCACTTTGCATAACATGACAAAATGACAGTGGCCATCTATGACACCTGTTGTGTTTTAGGATTGCTGGTGTATGGACAGGTACAACAATTATGGGGCAGCATGGGCTCCTTCAGACGTGTTCTTGTTGTCCTTCCAGAGGTCAACAGCATCTTTGTCGTCATGAAAAAGTTTTGGAACCAATGCTGCTAATTTATGTCTCTAGAATAAAATCCTCATGTGTCATGTTACTCCTCTTTTACAACAGAATCTTTTACATTTAGGGGTAGAGTTGCAATAGCAGGGTATGCCAAGTCATGCAAATCTGCTGCATATGAGAATTTCTAAGCCTCTTACAATCAGTTACTTCCAGCTGATATTTTAGACTTGCAGGTGTGTGTGAGTGACATTGTATCCTCTCGTGTCTCTGCATTATGGGATTGTAAACATTTCATATCCAGTTATCGGGAGCCAGGCCTTCTGTGTGTGCAGGTTCAGTACTTAAAGGCAGTATCTGAAATATCTATTAGGTTGTTTTGTAACTCCCTTACAATATTTGAGGAAAAACCTTACAATCCAGCAAAACTTTAAGCAGTGGCATGATCAAATTATTTTTGCATCTCTTAAAGACACAGAAAAATATCATGAGTAACAAGTGTTCACTTTTTGATTTAACAGTTGGAAGCCTTTGATTCTTTTTTTGCCAAGGGAGGAAGTAAAGCATTGAAAATTTTCTATCAAGAAGGAGAAGCGCCAGGAATAGGTAAGTTTTTAGTAGTATTAATACAGGCAGATGTAATAGTGGCTTCTACTGCTAATTTTGTTTAGTCTTTCCCAGAGTAAATCTTTTTCTTGTTCATAGCTTTACAGCCTTTTGCTATAAGGACTGAAAATTCATATTTTAAATGCTTACTTCAAGTCACATTGTTTAGAAAAATGTCAATCTATTTTAGACATTCTTGGAAGGAAATCTATAAAAAGGTAAATTATTCTGAAACCTTAAATTGGTTGTAACTTTTTCTTACAGGAGTTATACCCCCAGCTCATTAGAAAGCACAGATTTTTTTTTTTTTTAGCTATCACATGCTCAGCAGAGAATTATAATTTCCCTAATGATTCTCTAAGCCTTCAACATGCTGTTCCTTTACCTATTTGTATGAAAAAATCAAATTGCATAGGACTGTATCTGTAGAGGACCTGATGATATCTCATATTCTCTATTTTTTCATTTAGGCTTGGCATCTTGTTTGATAAGGTAAATGCAAATAAACAAAAAAAGTACTTCAATCATGAGCAAATCAACCCAGAATGATGGGCTTGAGCAAATACCATTTTCAGTTCTGAAAAATGCACCAAAATTGCTTTGTAAGATGTATAAGTTTGATGTAGCTATTTAATTATGTGGTGAATTACAGCCATGAATTCTGCTGGTTTTGGTTCTTTTACACACAAGAGAAGAAAATAAATTATTTCTATGTTGAATTTTATTTCACTGTATTGATTTCAAATGTTTTATAATATCCTTACCTTTAAAAATAGTGACACCTATGAAATTATTTTCAGAATGTGGTCGGACAATTCCAGGAGTGGCAAAAGGAAGTAAGATGATGCAATTTTACTTGGACAATGCACCAGACAAATTCGTAGGACAATGCTTATTTTTTGTTCGTTTTAAGAATGACAGCCCTATAAATGCAAAAACAATACATGAGGTACTCTCTCCCATACTTCAAAAACTAAAAACTTTTAAAGTGGCTATTTTTGTTCCATTATTTGTTTCACTATTGTCACATAACTAAAGTTGTAACTGTGTTAATTTAATGTTAAGCTACAGAGTGTTCTTTGCTCTCCTTTTTGGGTAGACAATGCATAGTCTTATCTCAACAAATATTCAGGATATCTTGTGAATTTGGTGTCTGACAGGACTCCTGTTAAAAAAGTCAGCATCTAGATTAATTTCTCATTCTCCTCGCTGTTTTTGAGGAGGCTAAAGCCACTAAATACATTTTAGATGTGACCAAACCCTCTAAACTAGAGGAACTCACTGTGGGGACTTTATTGCAAATACCAGGAAAGGAAAAGTTTACTTGTGCTTTTCTCTTTTATGTGTCTTTGAATGTGTGAAATACACATTTATCCAACATAAATTACATAGCATAAGTTTTTCTGTTTTACAAGACAAATTCTTAGTCAAGTGTGGGCTTTATTTTTGTTTATCTTAGCTTATACATCTTAATACTCGAGCAGTACTCAAGGGGCTGTTAATTAATAAGAATCAGTCCTAGATATGTATCTACTGATTAATAAGATTTCGAATTCTTCAGACAGAAAATCCATTATTAATGTATATACTTGATACATTAAAAATGTTTAATTCCTTTGGGGAACTGAGAAAGTGAAGGAGGAAAAACACTATTAAAAGTAAAAGACAAGATCTGTCTTTATCAGAAGTCTCAACATTAGTCATAAATGTTTCTTTTGCATCAAATTCTTTAATAAAGTGATGAGAAAAGGAAATTTATCTTCTAGGAAGTTTGCTACATGATGTATGTAAATATTTGCTGATCTGCAGAACGTTTAAAATGTTGGAATATTAAAAATAGTAAAGCCTTGTAAAGTTTTGGACAGTAGACAAAAATTTTATCCGATTCTAAGTAATATATATTCAGTCAGATGGTTGCCTCTAATATAATTTCTGAGCATTTTTGCTACTTGCATTTCATTACTTATTACCTAACTGTAAATGCAGACATCTAGAATTTAATTGTTATGTACTATTAAACAATTTCCAAACTTTCTGTATGATTGGGAAATAATTGAAATTACAAAAATACAACTAGCAGCCATTGAAAACTGTATTAAATTATTATTGACTTCTTTTTTTTTTTTTAAACAAAAAAAACCCCCACCATATCTTATGATCACATTGTAGGTGTTGGTATTTTGTATGGAGTGCCTTTATAAAAAAAATACACTTATTTTATAGAACAGTTTTCAGTCTAAGTTACTGCATTACTAAAAATCACTCTGTTACAATGCAGGATATATTCTTTGGTGTTTTGGATGCCAGTGAAGGACTCCTACAGGGTGTTAGGAATATGATAGAAAAGATATTTCTCCCAGCTATCCTCGCAACAAGTAATTGGGGTGCGTTAAGTCAGACCAAACAGGATAGAAAAGACAAACAGAATTTCATGGAAACAATTAACAGATACCTTTCATTTTTAGAAGGTAAGCACTACATTTATGAAGTAATCAAATGAGAGGAATTCTACTTAAGAATTTGTGTTCAAAGGTAGTAGCACATAGGTAAGGAACTTTTCACGTTTTGCAAGGAAAAGTAAAATGATCAATTACTTGCATAATAAATACTTAAGTAGATTATTTACCTAAGAAAATACTGTAGTTATATGTTACTTTTGAGGGGGAACACTGAATTTAAATTAAAAATTTTCTATTTTATGTAACTACAGTAAAATGGCTATTGTATTGAAATAACACTGATTTCAGACATATTCCCAAGCTTACACTAGTAGAAATTAATTCCAGAGTCATAATTGTTTCTGTTTTATAATTGCCTTTATTTTTTTTTTCCAGGGGCTATAATAAGCATTGAAGGAACTGTTGAGTTGAAAAAAATAGATTACATAAATTTTTCTAAACTCCAGTCCTTTGAGAAAGTAGCTGCAGCAGCTGATAATCCTGACACGGTTCACCAGCTAGAGGAAGTACTTATGATATGGTATAGACAAATTGAACAGGTAAGTCTTTGTTTAGTTCATTGACCCAGTATGGATAGATATTTATTAATGATATACAAGACTTGCCTGAAATTAGCTGAAGGCTTCAGCTACATCCCTACCTCAACAGGACAAGTGCTTCACTTCTATGCACAAGTGAAGAAGTAGATAGTCCTTATCCCTATGAATTTACAAACTAGCAAGAATAAGTTTCTGAACATTAAATGCACAAATAGTAAGAAGGAGAGGACAGAAGGATGCAGGAGTAATAACATCAGTGAGGACCACATTGTATATATAGTTAGGTATACTGTATAGATTACCTCTTAATTTCTGTTGCCATTCATACTATGAGAGACTACTTTTAGAAAGATCTTTGACCAGGCCCAGTAAAGCATTTTTGTTCCTCTGTAAATCTTACATGGCAAGGTCTCAGTTACCCAAGAAATTAGTGTTTCAGACTTCCATGGTAAAGCACAGTCCTCTTTGTCAAAATAAAGAATCTGGCTAGACTGCAACATATCACTTATAAGGGCTCCTATGTTTTGTGTGTTTAGTTCATGAGAATAATAATCTTAAAAGAGCTGACTGTATGTATATCAACATACAAATGAATACATCTATGACTTTACATCTGATAGTTAATATTTTTGTTAAAATATTTCTTCAAGTTTTTTTACAACTCAAGTTACATTTAGTGCATTTCAATACATGAATTCTGATTAAAGAAAAAAAAGGGGGTATATGCTGAAATTCACCCAGTTTCTGACAGCAGTTGGACATGTATATATTAGTTGCCTTCATTTCAGTTTAAGAGTATGATTAAGTTCAATTTGGAACCGCTTTCATGTGTCAATTACTGCAAGACAGTTCCTTTTTGAGTTAGTACTTTCAGAATATTCTTTATTTATTTATTTTTCAAATTAATTCCAGGTTCTGATTGAGAGTAAGCAGATGAGGAAAGAAGCTGATGATTCAGGTCCACTGACTGAACTAGAACACTGGAAATGTATGTCTGCTAAATTTAATTTTATTATTGAGCAAATTAAAGGACCAAACTGCAAAGCTGTCATTAATGTTCTGAATGTTGGACATTCTAAACTACTAAAGGTAATTACTTTTTTTCTTTTTTTGGTTGTTTTTACTATAGTAGACAAACCTGGCAATATTTTTTTTTTTTTTTCACGGCATCTCAGAGATTTCTTTAGGATAATTAAGAGAGGAAAATTTAGATTCAGTGCTGATGTCCTTAATATATGAAGAAAAATAACAAGACATTTTTAGAGATACAAACCAAAATTATCGTTAATGAAAATAACTTTTATTGCGTGCTTTGAAAATACCTTTTAAAAATTAATTTACCGAAAATTAATTTACTTCCCACAAATAAGTTCAAGTTAAAGAAATAGTTCTCTCTGTATGGAGTTTTTTACAGTACTGTTTTCCTTCTAGACATGGCAGGAGTTGGATGCCAGAATCACAGATGCAGCAAATGAAGCAAAAGATAATGTGAAATACTTATGCACACTTGAAAAAGTTTGTCAGCCACTTTATAGCTACGATATTGTAATTATGCCTTTCATTGTTCTTTAAACATAGTTTAAGTATTCACATAGAATGCCGAAGGCAAAAGAAACTGTTGTACTTGCTTAAAAGTATTTTTTTCTAATTTACTTTTCTTTTTTTCTGATTTTTTTTTTCTAAATGTCTGTAAAGCTGAATGTCAGAGCTTTGGTTCATTCTATATTAGGTAAAATATAATTGATAAAAGCACCTATTTTTAAACATAATCATTTTATAGTAAGTCAGTCCTGTGCCAATATTAAAATGAGCTAAAATGGATACATATTTTATAATACAAAATACTCAAAATATGTCTTTAATTGAAATTTCCACATATGTCAATAAATAATTACACAGCTGTAACCGAAATACCAAAATTTTAGTTATATAGAGAATAATGATACCTAGTGAGGTCCTAAATGGGTAAATTAATATTTTTATATTGAAAACATTATTAGCTGCTCTATCTGCAGAAGTACCAGCTAGTCAGAATTTAAATAATTGGTTGTCTGTGTACGCTAGTCAGCCCTAGTTCAAAGTAACAGTTATCAGGTTTAATATTAACTATTAATTATTATAAGAGGTATATGTTTTGGTCCAGGGTGGAGAGACACAGGACTAATTTTTCTACAAAACCTGGGGAAAACTGCACTTTTAGAACACCCTAGTGCCTAGCTTTGTGAAAATACTTTATAGCCAGCTAGGCTAAGTGGGATTCAAGGTCTCAGTGTTATCAAACCTTGCCAGGTACAGGGATGAGGAGGAGCCAAGCCTAAGCATTTGACCCAAGCTGGCTGCCAGGATTATTTCATACCATGAATGCCACATTCAGTATAGATTAGAAAAGTTTGCTGCATAGCTCTCTCTCCTTTGATGTCAGCAGTCCAGAAAACTCCTTGCCATGGTGCTGGAGCCCTGAGCCCTTCCTTTGCTCCCGAAGTGGTTGCACTCACATTGTCTGACATTGGCTGTCCACTGCTGGGAGCGCACAGCATCCTGCTGATAACATTAGCTGAGTATAATTCTTCTATATTTTATGTCAGCATCAGGGTTAATATATATGATATAGAACTGACACTGCATCAAATAGTAGAAGAGAGGATTATGATGAACAGTGTTACTATGCTGTTTATCTTCAGCTCTTCAGAGCATCACTAGAGGGTGCCAGGTGCCAAGCCATAATAACAAGCTGCTTCATAAAAATTCTTTTTATCTTAAACTAAGTCAGACATTTGTGGGTGGGAACCCATTAAAGAGGTATCATTTAACTAATGCAGGATTGTTAACAGTAGTGCTTTGTTTAACCTGGAACAATCTGGATAAATATTAATTTCTACTTCATGTTTTGGAATATTGATCAAGATAATTTAGGTAATTTAAGTAGCATTTTCTGTTGTATTCAACTTAAAAATAATTACTTCCAAGCTAAATATATCTTGGTTTTGAAAGAACTAAATTCTGGATTGAGTTGAATTTATTTTCTGATATTTAAAAGTGTTTTAAAAATGAGTGAATTAGGAATGGAGTACATGCAGACTTAATATATTTATTGTGTGCATAAAATTTAGTGTATGTAGTATCACACAAAGTTACATTTGTAGCTGAAGTGGGTTACTATATGAAAATTTAGATGAAGCCTTTAACTCGGGGCTTTGAATAAGAGAAATCTCTATATAGTCCAGTATTCAGGGTTTTATTTTTTGTCAAGGATTAAAAAAGAAAGTCAGTGGCCTCAGAATCTCCTGATTCTAGTTTATGTGTGCGGGCAGGGAAGGAGGGTGATGATGAATGACCTGTGGACACTGGGGGTTGTTTTTATACCATATAGCCTTTCTTTCACACTCTTCTGCCGAATGCAAATGCCTGCCATGTCTATCCACAGTACTGTTGTGTGCAGTTTGAGTTTAAAGCCCAAAGTTAATTGCAGAACTTTGGCTTCTCTTTTGAGGGCTGTCAAAATTTTTTCTGATGTTCTGAATTGCAACTCTGATAAGTCCCTGATAATGTTAATGACTTATTATTTTTTACCTTTTTTTCTTTTTTATTTCCAAAATACTTGAAAGTTATTGAATTACAGAATATTTGTATTAGCATGGTTTGATCTTAATGGTACGAACAATTATTTCATGAAAGATGAAAAAAATTAGAAATTTCATATGATGATTGAATGAATTAGAAACTCATTAATGAAATTAACATTGTAACAATTATTCCATGAGTTTTGTGAAATGTCTGAATGAAATATTTTATGTAATGATTGCAATCACAATATAATTGCATAAAACATTTAACAGCTGTACTTGAAGGAAAACAAAAGCATTATTCACAATCACTGTCAGCTCCCAGAAGAATACTTTCTTTTGTGCCAAAAAATGCAACCTGTACTTTTTGAATCGTGTTCAATTTTAACCATCAGAATAACATACTAAAAATATTCATAATGGTATCCTTAATCTGATTTCTCACCAAATCATCTAAGAGTTTTACTTTTTAATTTTTTTTATTACCTTTTGGTTTCTTGTAATACCATGGCATTTTGAAGATTGAGATTGCTTCATATGATTTAGGGGAAAATGTAATTTAGAGTTTGTCAGTAGAATAGAAATAAAATAGTTGCTAAGAATGGAAAATAAATTTTTTTTTCAAAACTCTGATTTAAGGTATCAATGACACGTGGAATACCAAACTTGATAAATGCTATACGAATGATTCACAGTGCTTCAAGATATTACAATACTTCTGAGAGACTGACATCATTGTTTATAAAGGTAAATGTATTAAGTATACTACTCATTAAAAATTTAAAAAAAAAAAAAGTGGCTTTTCAGGAAAAAGACCCCTCATTTTGTTTAACTGGGTAGTACATTTGTTAAGAAATAGCAGTAAAGAGTGGCTGGTTGCATGGGAAAGAAAGAGAAATCTTAATCAGGAGAGAATTGAGCTGGGATTAGAGACTTGCCTTCTGGAAGGAACTTTGTTGTTACTCTTGTTTTAGCAAGTTTTTGTTTGTTTTATCTTGATTAATTTCCTGATCTGAACCAATCTGCTCACTTGTTTCTTAAATCACTGAATCCACAAATAGTCTTTTATTCTCAGCCTATTGAAGACCTAATAAGACAGATGACCATCAGTCTTACTACGCTGTTTCTCCAAAACATATCAAAGACAAAAAGTTCCTGTTTTGAAAACAAGTCATACTTGAAAAGTTAATTAAATCTCAGGTCATAAACTTTGCCATCTTAAACAGAAAATGAAGACCAGCTGTTATACTGATGTCTTTTGTGGACTCTAGGTATTCACTGAAGGAAAAGATGATTTGTGTAATAGTTTTAGACCAAAGAAATTCTTCCTGCACACCCTCTAGTAAGCATACAGGGGATATTCATACTATACCCTCATTGCACCACCTTCTTTGGGTTTGTTTTTTTTTTTTTTTTT
>VXBJ01001361.1:1101034-1112402 GCA_013400055.1 Nycticryphes semicollaris | reverse complement strand
TTTTACAACTCAGGTTTTAGTGTGAAGTTTTATTACAATTCAATTTGAACTAGGATATTTAGAAATATTTGCTTTTTTGAGGTTATTTTTGTTCATGGCTGGACCTATTTTCCATATATCAGATGTTAGATATGTTTTATGCAGCAACGTAAATTTTTTTTGTATGTTTGTGTATTGACACTTCCTAATGTCTATTATTTCATGTTTAAAGCATTGAGCACTTCACTACAGAGGCTAATAAACTGATTACAGGAAGCTGTGCTAAGAAGTAGCAAGGGAAAAGCTTTATTTTAATCCAATGGTTTAAGATCTTCCTTACTGTTTGCTTCCATTGAAGACTGATCAGAGGTGACTTTGGAGGCCTGTGCTGGTTTGAGTGACACAGAATTAATTAATCTTTCAATAGTTTTACTTTTCCATAATTTCTCTTCTAATGCTTGGAAAAGCTGCACTTTTAGAAGACTCTAGTGTCTGAACTTGTGAAAATATTTATTAGGCTATGTGGGATTAAAAGTCTCAGTGTTTTTGAGCCTTGCCAGGCATAGGGACAAGGAGGAGCGAGACCCAGGCATTTGACCCAAGCTGGCAAACGGGCTTATTTCATACCATGAGCATCATATTCAATACAAATTAGAAAAGTTGCTGTGTAGTCCTGTCTTCCTTAATGATGACGATCCTGAGAACTTCTTGCCCTGGTGCCAGACCCCTGAGCCCTTCCCTTCTTCCCGAAGCTGTAGTGCTTGTATTATCTGACATCTGCTGTCCACTGCAGGGAGTGCACAGCTTCCTGCTGCTATAGTTGGCTGAGTATAGTCCTTGTATATTTTATATTGGTATCAGGATCAATATTGGTTCTTCAGTATTATTAATTATCTAGTCTTCCTCTATTAAATCTGTTTCTATTTCAACTCGGGTTGCCATGGTTTTTTCTGATTTTTCTTCCTGGGTGATGAGGGTTTGTCAGGTGATAGAATAATTGTCTAAATGGCAATAAATTTTTGTGGGCTCCTCAAACCATACCAATGTCCTATCTGCAATTTCAACAGTCATTGTATTACAGTGGGAGGTGTCTCTTAATGTGGGTTTTCAGTCTTTATTCAGTTAGGGATTCTTAAGACCTGTTTACAGTGCTCTCATGTCAGGAAAACTGTTTTGAATTGTTCACATTATTTAACAGATAAAAATGTTTATCCATCTGTAGGTGTTCTCTGAGATACATACTCTATATCTACTTTCTCTCCCATGCTTTTCTGTCTCTTTTTGTTGTTAAAAACTTCCAATTTTTGAGGCTGAGAAGTAGAAGAATGTTCTTTCCTTTTCATAACCATGTGACACCAAAGTAAGGACATACTGCTAGGATAGATGTTTTTATAATGGCAGCTTTTAAATAAGGATGCACACACTAGAAGGTGTAAAGATGACAATGTGAGTGAAGACTAGTTATAGTTAAATAACTTATCTTTGTTCTCGAGGTATATATATGTGTATATGCATATGTATTGTTGGACTTGTAGTACTTACAAATACTTCCTGAGACTTACACTTCTGGGAGTGTTTTAAGATCTATATATATGAAGTGTTTTTATGTATTTAGCTGCTATTATTCACACAGGTGAAATTTATCCAAACTGATAGTACAAATAAATGCATGTGGGAACTTTGTTAGATATTATGAAACAAGCACATTTCCTTATAAGCTAGAGATCTACTTGTTATGATTTTTATGCACTAGGTTACAAATCAGATGGTCACGACATGTAGAGCATATATTACGGATGGTGGCTTGTCTCGTGTCTGGGACCAGGAGGCATCAACAGTAATTGGAAAAATTAAGGTTTGTATTTTAGTGTTTCATTATTTACCTATCAAACCTATTAATTATCTGTTGATATGCACAAGGAAGTCCATATCAGTATGTATCAAGTACTTCACACCTCTTTAGTGTGTTATTTCACAATGTTTTGAGTGTTTTCCCATTTCCTAGCCCATTGACATTTGTTGAAGTTAGACTGGCCTCATTTTTATCGGGGTGTTCCTTTACTGACCTTGGAATAGGCATCTTAACTATATGTGTGACCAAGGAACTTTGTCATCCTGAATAATCCTCCTTCTTCCCTCTTGAGGGTATCTGATATGGTACCATCTTCATCTACCATGAGGAACGTGGTATTTGAATAGACCCCCACTTTGTTACACTAGCTCTTTCCAGTACCAGACTTCCTTGGCACACCATGAAAGTTCAGTGCTAAGAGAGTCTTCCTCTTTTTCAGCTGGTGGTGACATTAAGAACTGATTAAGCACATGCAATATGCCATGGTAAAGTACATCCAGCTATGGGATTACTGGTTGCCAATATTGACTTAGTTTCTACTTTGTCCTTTATCAGACCTCAGCTACTGACTTTCTACCATGCCCAGAAAGGCATGGGATTTCAAAGTCCTTTAAAAATTAGGTACACAATAAAATGTATGGAATGTATCTCTCCTGATCTGACAAGATGATATAATTCTAATAATTCATCTGTTTCATTTAAGTCATCTTGTGACTATTCTACAGCTGACAAGCTCTCATTATTCTATGAAAGAAATATAAGCCCAGATTCTAATCATGGTGATCAGTCTTCATTTCACTATCTGTATATTCTTGAAGATCTGAACATTGCTTTCAATGAGGACCTTTCTTCATTTCCTGTAGTTCATAGCCAATTGTTATATATACCTATGTATTCAGACAGTCTGGTGACTGCCAGTATATTGTAATAAAATTTGCTTTGTGTTTTCCAAGAAGTGACAAAAGATTTTGTATTCAAATAATTATAGACTTTACATTTCTCACGAGTAGTTATTTTTACATCTGATAAGGTCTTAGTATTTTAAGTAAATAATTGACTGAGGAAGATGGATTATTTTTCAATCTCACTTTACCTCAGACTTCTCAGCACACATTAGTTTGTATAACCAATTTCCTTTAAGTCTGCTGGGAGTTCCAAATGGACTATCCTGTTATTCCACATTCTGTCCTTATCCAGAGGACTGTCTGACCATTCTTAATTAAGCTAACTCTTTTTCTTAATATTCAAAAGTCATCTTTAGAGCAGGAGTCATTACTTGCTCTTCTCTGGCCTCTACTTTCTCCTTTTTTGGTGACTTGTTTCCTAGTGTTAAGTCTTTCACTGTACTGTGCTGTTGTACATTTGTATGTGCAAATATTGGCTACACATATGGAAAGAAAACCACTGTATATAAATCATTACTGTCTGACTGAAACTAGATTCAGTGATAATTAACCACTTTGGAATGCCAGTAGGTTTGAGTTCTCCAGACTCTCACCCATAATCATAACATAATGAGTATGGTATTTATTCCTTCACTTTTTAGGACTGCATGTTTCTGCTGAAAGAATATCAGAAATGCTTTCATGAAACGAAGCAAGAGATTTTGGAAACTCTAGGAGAAAAGTCCTTTGAAGTATCAGAAATGTACATTTTCGGAAAATCTGAAGCTTTTTGTAGGAGATTAGAAAAAGTGAGTATAATGTGTGCTGCTGTCATCAGTAGAGAAGGAGGGCTTCTCCGAAGAACGATTTAAGAGGTGGACACTTGTCAACACACATGTTCATAATCATTCTGTGAAGGAGTTTGTAACTGTTTGTTGAGAGAAATTAGGCACTTCAATGGATTAAGTCATCCCAACACTTCAGGCAATTACCTCACGATGTCCTTCTGAATTTTTCAATTTATCTCTGCTATTGAGGAGAGAAATAATCTAGTTAATCTAGCCTTAGGTCATTATTTTAGGAGGTTTAAAATAACACACATTTGCTTTATTGAACATTGTTCTAAGGCATTAAAAACTCTGCTTGCTGCCAAATACAGTTCTTCAGATGTTTCTGCTGCTTGGTGTGGTCTTAACATTTAGTTTGCAAACCTGATGAAAGGATTTTAAAGCAGCAGTCAGAGTTTGTGTGGAAAAAATAATAGGTTCTTCTTGGCGCAGCATAAGGGCAGACAAGGGATAAGAGGATAATGGGAAATCATCATAGGTAGGAATTCTGTGAGTCTCTGATGTTTTTCCCTTATCATGCAGTATATATACTGCATGGTTGGTATTTGTATTCTGTGAAATCTCTTTGAGTAAACAGTATGCATATGTCTTGTTTTAACTTTTTCCATATTGAATCTAACAATCAAATATAAAAAATACACCCTTTACCATCCAAAAAACCCCAAAAGATTATTTTACGTTGTATTAGGTTGTGGTGAAAACTGAACAAACCATGCTCTGTTAAAGATACTTGACTTAAAAGCTCAGAAGAAACATATTTCTGAATGCAGTAGTTAGATTAGTGGGTACTGTTTATTTTATTTGATTCAAGTTTTAGTTTATCATGGAAGTAACAATTTGTCATGAGAGTGGATATAATTTTTATATTTCAGATTAAGGAGATGATTACCATAGTACAAACATTTTGTGCACTGAGTCTGTCTACCATCGAAGGGATAGATGTTATGGCAATAAAATTCAAAAATATCTACCAAAGTGTTCAAAAGAAACAATATGACATTCTTGATCCACGAAAAACAGAATTTGATGTGGATTTTGAGAATTTCATGGCAAAAGTTGAGAGTTTAGAGGTGAGTAGTATTGCTGCCTATAACTTACTTGGGAAAGAAACTCGTTGCTACTTATTCAATATGTCTCTGAATGTCAGCGAGAGTTTGGTCTGTGAATAGGCTACATTGTTCCTCTTTGGAGCACAGAGTTTGGAGCACAGACCTGAGAGAATGATCTATATGGAAGTGATTTAGTAGCGTGGAGACACATGGTTAGATTTTAGACAAAACAAAACTTCGTATGTTTTCAATAGGTGATTTGATTCTTTGCTATAATTGTCTGGCATTTTGAGACACTACTTGACTGACACTAGCTATTTATTGATTATATTAAGCATAGACAGGTGAAGAATGCCTTTTTTATGCTTTTAACAGTAACAATTCCAGATACTACTGCGTTAAAAATTATCAGACATCAAAATACTATTATATAAATAGAAAAACTATATAAAATTATGTATTTTTTAGATGCAGATACAGACATTTATGCATACCTGTTTTGGGAGAATTTTGTCTTCACAGCATGCCCTTCAGTTACTTCAGAGGTATTGGCAATTATGTTTTAAAATATTTTAAAATAACTTCAAATTACTGAACAGCACAATTTAAATAATACAGCTAATTTTAGAACAAAGGGCCTAATCAACAATTTTTCCTTATTGGTGTTCTGAACCACCTAATAATTATCATAGAAGGTGTATTTTAGCTTAGTCGTGGGAATCAATATATTCACCTGATTCTTATTTTCATTATAGTTTATTTCATGTACACCAGAGGATAGTAAAAGAAAAACCTAACAAACCCTGCAACAGCAACAAACACAAAAAACCCTCCACCAGGGCAAAAATTTTCAAATTGGTTAAACTTGTTCAAAGCAAAAAAAAATTCCCAGATCCAGAAGTATTTCCTAGATTTGTGCTTCTCTCATTTTATATAGAATTCAGGTACCCCAAAATAAATTAAAAAAAAAACTTGTATTTTTGAATTTTCTTTTTGGTACTCATTTTTAATACAGGTTTCAAAATCTGAGAATGCCATGCCTTCAAGAAGAAATAGCACATACAGTTGGTTGTATTCTTCAACATTATGTAGCAGAACTTGAAGCTATTAAAAAGGTATTTAATTTCTTTACAATAAATTTTAAACATCATGTTAAAATAAGAGAAAATATTTTAATATGAATGGTTTTATTTATTCTGCCTATTTCACTAACTATCTGTGCTCAATTTATCATACTTTTATTTTCCTGTAACAGAAAACAGATGTGAGTGTGTGGGCATATATGATATACATGTTCATGCAGGCAAATGTGTCATCACAATTTTACTTCTTAAACCAAAGTCTTTTCTGTTACTTCTTCAATTACAGGGAAAAAAAAAAAACGTATGTCCTTTACTGGCTGTGTACATCACTTACATATACTCTTTTTTTTTCTTTTTTTTGTTATATGAGGCCTCTGCAGTTAATATGCATTTATTCATGGCTATGATCTAATGCTGTAGCAGTATAAAAGAGATCTAAAATATAGGTAAATTGCATTTATGTTCATTATGAAGTATTTTTCCATGATTTGTGTAGTGTACCATGACTGTAGAATAAATGAGAATTAACTTCGGGGGACTGTTCACCTCATTTGACTTCAATTTTTTGGAGAGGAATTAATCTAACCTGACTTCATATGTCTGCATAATAAATATCTGCATCGTCAAAGGTCCCTTCCAACCCCTAGATGATTGTCAAAGGTCCCTTCCAACCCCTACCATTCTGTGATATGTCATGAAGTTCAAGAAGGCCCAGTGTAAGGTTTTGCACTTGGATTGGGGCAATCTCAAGCACAAATGCAGGCTGGGCAGGGAATGGACTGAGAGCAGCCCAGAGGAGAAGGACTTGGGGGTGTTTGTGGATGTGAAGCTCAACATGATCTGGCAATGTGCACTTGCAGCCCAGAAAGCCAACCCCATACTGGTCTGCATCAAAAGAAGCCTGGCCAGTGGGTCCACGGACATGATTCTGCCCCTCTGCTCTGCTCTGGTGAGATCCCACCTGGAGTACTGCATCCAAGCTTGGAGACCCCAACATAAGAAGTACAAGGACCTGCTGGATAAAAGTATGGGCTGTGTACCCAGGAATCTTTACATGTATATTGATGAGAAGTTAGTATAAAAGAGCGTGGCATAGAATCATAGATTATCCTGAGATGGAAGGGACCTGCCCATCATCAAGCCCATCATCTCCTGAAATGTTAGCTATGAGTCAGGTGTGTGTGTCTGAAGAACAATGTTAATATTTCTATTCAGGTAAAACCTCTCAGTTAACAATTGTAGCTTAGGCCTTTCCCGAGTGCAGTTCCCAAGCGAAGGAGGAAAAGCTTCAACAGTGTTTCTTACAACACTTCATTACACAGCTTGTCTTCACAGCAGATGGCTCTGAAGTTATACAGCAGCATCTATCAGGCTTGGTCTTGATTACTGCCTACCCAGGTCCTAGGCTGGTAATACCTTTTTGGTGTACTCAGGGCTCTGTTATAAATAAGCACAACTAAGAAACAGCATGAAATAAAAGACAGCAGACATATCAACAGGGGATCAATGTGTGTATCTCAGAAGCATTGCAAGTGGGGAAAGAAAAATTTTTTCTCACTGAACTTTTGTGTGAGTCCACACGAATTTAATCGGGGAGGAGGAAGAAATTGTGGTAGCAGAGGAAAAAGTTTAACATTTCAACAGATTTTTTTTTTAAACCCATGTGTTTAATGATGTTGTTCTTATCATAGCTTTACCAAATTCAGAAAGATGACCCTCCTCTTGCTCGAAACATGCCACCTGTTGCAGGAAAGATACTGTGGGTGAGACAGCTATTCAGAAGGATAAATGAACCAATCAACTATTTCCATGTAAGCTGCTGTAAGCAAAAATGAGGTGTTTTGCGTAACAGTGAACTCTCTTACTTCAGTAGAGTGAACATAATATTTTTGACTGTGATGATTTCACTTCTCATATGCTAGGGAACCTTTTAATTTGTATGTCAATATCTAGTTAAAAAAATATGCTCTGCAATAACTACTGTTGTAGATCCAAGATGTAGTGTTAGAACAGGATGGAATAGACTGTTTTGGTTGAAAGGGACCTACAACAATCATCTGGTCCAACTGCCTGATCAATTCAGGACTGACCAGGAAATTAAAGGGTGGTGTTAAGGGCATTGTCCAAGTGTCTATTAAACACTGATAGGCTTGGGGCATCAACTGCCTCTCTAGGAAGCCTGTTTCAGTGTTTGACTACCCTCTTAGTAAAGAAATGCTTCCTAATGTCCAGTCTAAACCTCTCCTGATGAAGCTTTGAACCATTCCTATGCGTCCTATCACTGGATACCAGGGAGAAGAGATCAGCACCTCCCTCTCTCCTTGCTCTACAACACCTCCTCAGGAAGGTGTAGAGAGTAGTGAAGTCACTCCTTAACCTACATAACCCTTATGTATGAGGTCACCATACATAAAAGGTATGTCATTTTCCCCAAACTAGAAAAACCCAAAGTCCTTAGCCTCTCCTCGTAGGATATTTCTTCCATCCCTTTCACAAGCTTTTTTGCCTCCTCTGGATGCATTCAAGGATCTTGACATCCTTCTAAACTTGCAGGGCCCAGAACTGCACACATAACAGGATAGTCTTCTCTTCTAACTGTCTGGTTATGGTGTGTTTGATGCTCCCCAGGACGCAGTGTGCCCTCTTGGCTACCACAACACACTGCTGACTCCTACTGAGCCTGCTGTTGACCAACACCCCCAGATCCCTTTCTGCAGAGCTGCCCTCCAGCCCCTCCTCTCCCATTCTATACTTGTGCACAGCATTACTGGGCACCATCCTAGGTGCAGAATCTTGCATTTCTACTTGTTAAATTTCATGCCATTAATCATAGCCCTCTCTCATTCCACGGTTGGACAACTTGTGGTTGGTGCGAGGGACAGTATAAAAAGCCTTAATAAAATCCAAAAAACTGTTTCTTTGACCCTCAACTGAACTTGCACCCTAAGCTCGAAATATTCACCGAGTTGTTTGTATGTCTGTCTTCATATTGCCCAAAGAAATATTTCACCATTCCAGCCAGCAATGCTACACACCTCTTCTGTTCCTCTAGCTCCATAGAGTTGTCTATGGAGTATAATCGACCAAGTGGCTGCTGAAGTAGCTTAAGGCGTAAAGTTAGGCTGCCTGAAATTGTCTGGTGTATATGTTTTAGTACAACTGAAAAAGCAACTTTATTGTAAGGACTCACGCAATAGCTGCAGTACTTTCACTGAGGATCTGGTCACCAGTTTCACTGCAGATTGTCTCTGACTAGTCTGAGAACAGGGAATTCCATCACTGAACTTCTCATTCTACATGTTCTGTACCGCTTAAGGTACAGCTGAAATTTGCTACCAGCCATGTAAACTTTAACATTTGTGGCCTTAGGTATTTTTTGGAATTGAATTTCCTTCCTTCATTAGAATAGTCAGAATCTTGCAACACCAGGATCCGCTATAAAAATAATATTTCTTGAATTGTTTGATTCTCCTACAAAGTATCTGGAGTCTCCTGCAAAATTAACATCTGTGCGAGAGAGGTTTCCAATTTCCTGTTTCCCTCAGATGGGAGTAATGGCCACCTAAATCCACTCCAAAGAAAACAGCCATAAATACCATTACTGATAAACAAAGGAATTTTTTTTTTTAAAATCAGTTTTTAGTTACTGATAATTTTTGGGTAGAACTGAGCATCCATTTCACTGTGAATTACAATATAAAAAGTAATTGTTCTTGGATGTGTTAAATATTTAGTATTTATTACTTAAAAGTTCTTACTATCACTGCATAAATTTGCATCACAAATACTTGAGACAGCTTTTAAGAATTCTGTAAGTATAATCTGCAATATTAACTTTTATTATAGTCAACAGTTAAACTGAGAAGAACCCAAACAGTATGGTTTTAATTTGAATGCACTGTGTTTTAACAGAAAAAGTCAAATATCTTGGCAAGTCCAGAAGGTAAAGCAGTTGTTCGATTATACAACAGAATCGCCTACGTATTGGTGGAATTTGAGGTAGTCTATCATGATGCATGGATGAAGGAAATTTCACAATTACAATATCGTAAGTAATGAAATATATAATTGGCATTTTTTAAACTGTTATTGAATACTAAGTTAACACAAATATAACCAGATAATTTTAAAGCCTCAGTTACCCTTAATATGTGCAAATTAAACATGATCCAATCATCAGGCCCAATAATACAAATCTCTGTCCCTTAATGACCTTGAAACTTGGTTTTGATAAAGACGCTTGCAGATTTGGTACACTGGTTGACAGATGACTGCAAACAGTAGTGGAACAAATTTAAGGCACACAGTTGTTCATTTTTATATTAAAATTCATTATGTATACAATAGAGTAATTCTTCCTGTTCTCTTCTCACTCTTATAATTTGTATAGTTGTATCCTTCAACTCATTCTCAGTACAAATACTAATTTATGCCTAGAAAAAATGTTTTATAATCAAGCTTATCATTTTAAAATCGAGAGGTGAGGTTTTTTTAAAAAAAAAAAGGATTTTTTTAGTAGATTTTTCATGTAAGTTGTTGATATTCTGCAGCTTTCAAAACTAAGAATAGAATAGAAACAAAATTCTATGAGAAGAAAATCTTGTCATTGCACAGTCAACAGAGGTTTTTATATTGCTCTTTGGGCTTCTATTTTGTTTCGGATTTTTGTGGTGTTGATATGTAAGTGTACATCCTCTGGCTTAACAAATTACTGTAAGGTACTGAGTATCTCATAAAAGTTCTGTGTTTCCACAAAAATTTCCATTAATTTCATAATTTTCTAACTCGAGCTAAGAAAAACTATGCCACAAATAGGACTGCATCTGACTTTTGTTTAGCTTATGAAGAGAAATGTTATGTATGGCAGAAAGCTAATATGGTTACAGTTATTTTTATTTTTTTTTTAACTGGAAACAACATAAAGCTCTTTCACAACTAACTATGCATATTTAATCACTATGTAGTAATATTAGAAATCTNACAATTACAATATCGTAAGTAATGAAATATATAATTGGCATTTTTTAAACTGTTATTGAATACTAAGTTAACACAAATATAACCAGATAATTTTAAAGCCTCAGTTACCCTTAATATGTGCAAATTAAACATGATCCAATCATCAGGCCCAATAATACAAATCTCTGTCCCTTAATGACCTTGAAACTTGGTTTTGATAAAGACGCTTGCAGATTTGGTACACTGGTTGACAGATGACTGCAAACAGTAGTGGAACAAATTTAAGGCACACAGTTGTTCATTTTTATATTAAAATTCATTATGTATACAATAGAGTAATTCTTCCTGTTCTCTTCTCACTCTTATAATTTGTATAGTTGTATCCTTCAACTCATTCTCAGTACAAATACTAATTTATGCCTAGAAAAAATGTTTTATAATCAAGCTTATCATTTTAAAATCGAGAGGTGAGGTTTTTTTAAAAAAAAAAAGGATTTTTTTAGTAGATTTTTCATGTAAGTTGTTGATATTCTGCAGCTTTCAAAACTAAGAATAGAATAGAAACAAAATTCTATGAGAAGAAAATCTTGTCATTGCACAGTCAACAGAGGTTTTTATATTGCTCTTTGGGCTTCTATTTTGTTTCGGATTTTTGTGGTGTTGATATGTAAGTGTACATCCTCTGGCTTAACAAATTACTGTAAGGTACTGAGTA
>VXBJ01001361.1:1022474-1101014 GCA_013400055.1 Nycticryphes semicollaris | reverse complement strand
ATTACTGTAAGGTACTGAGTATCTCATAAAAGTTCTGTGTTTCCACAAAAATTTCCATTAATTTCATAATTTTCTAACTCGAGCTAAGAAAAACTATGCCACAAATAGGACTGCATCTGACTTTTGTTTAGCTTATGAAGAGAAATGTTATGTATGGCAGAAAGCTAATATGGTTACAGTTATTTTTATTTTTTTTTTAACTGGAAACAACATAAAGCTCTTTCACAACTAACTATGCATATTTAATCACTATGTAGTAATATTAGAAATCTGTGTTCCGTAATAATTTATACAACACAAATGTATTTTTGTCCTAAAAACTTATATGAAAATATCTTTACAGCCTTACAAGCCACAGTATTTGTGCGTCATCCTAAAACAGGGAAATTTCTAGTTAATTTTGATCCCCAAATTCCAGAGATCGTCCGGGAGACGAAATGTATGATAAAGTTGGGTCTGGAAGTACCGGAGCAAGCAAAAAAGATAGTAAAAATAGAAAATAACCTGAAGTCAAACAAGTTGCGCTTAGAGGTAAACTTAGAAGTTATCATGATTGCTCTTTAGAAATACTAAAAAGAAAATCTGATTTAACCATAGAAATTTTTCTATTGTTAAATAAAGATTGAAACTGGGTACCGAGATAGCTTAAATTAAATTTGTGGAATGCACAGGTGGACATAGAGGATCTAATTTGAAAAGCGTCTTCTGCTGTGGGCTAGTATATACTTAAATATAAGCATTTATATTTCTTATGCCCTATAGCATGTTAAATGTGATCTGGTGATGAAATGATTAAAGCTATCTCAAAAGTGTTCACTCTGAAAATCAGTAAAACAGTTTTACAGAGTTTTTGAGAAGCCAAGTTTAGATTAGAAGATATGGTGGATTAGAAGATACGGTGAGCCACAAAACCATCAAGAATTTGGCAGGTTACCTGCCAGAGAAGTCAAGTTTCTGATAGCTGCTGTAGTATTTGCTATTGTTGCAGTATCTTGGGTAGATCACCCCTTGGGGGTGGGGTGTACCATACAATACGCACACACGTATGTGTGTATGTGTATAAGGCATAAGACAAGGATATTCTAAAACTGAGTTATTTGTATGTGATTTTAATTATCTAAAGATGTTATAGTCAGTTTCAAAAGGGTATTGCAAGTTATGGTCGCTAAAGCTCAAGCCGTCTTTAGCTCTTTAGAGAAAGACCATATTTTGTTTGACTTTTTGCATAATGTTTTGCATGAAGCCTTTTCATTTTTCCTTGTGTAGCATTATATGGATTCATTACATACCATAAATGATGTACATATGTATGTAATGTCTGTGTAAAATTCTACACTTGTTTTCAAATGTAGCCTTGTACTGCTTTCCAGGGTGTTTTTTCTGATGATTTTATTGTATAACAGGTTGTTTGCTTCAGTAAAGAAAGCATTTAACGTGTTCTTCTTGATAACTACAATTTCTAATAATTAACAGGATCTTCTCCAATGTTATGAAGATTTGTGTCAAGAAACACCAATGATTTTTGTAAACTTGATGTCACCAAAAATGAAAAAGGTTGGTATTGCTAAATGCACTTCAGTATACTTCAAAAAACTTATAATAACTTTATGTATTATAATAGTTTATAATTTTAAAATATTTAGATGGATTTACATGTTGTGAACTTAATGAATTTTAATAAAACATTTAAGACAAAAAATTTGCTCTTTGCATCCCTTATACAGTGCACAAATAACGTGTATTACAGTAGAATAATCTTGGTGCCTGAGATATAAACCCAGTAGAACGAAGAATATGGAATTTGCGGGTATATTTATCTACACAAATCTCTGACTTTGACATGGAAGTAAATTACTACTTATTTCAGTTTTAGAGGTTTACATGGGAAGTTGTGCTTTTCATTTAGCTGAAATATTAAATGTCATGATCCTTGTCTTTGCTTGGAGAGAATTATTAACCTTGTGAATTGAGTCAGTCTCTTCAGTGATGTAGAAGGATTATATACTGCACTAAAGATACAGTTTTATTGGAGATGCAGGATATCTATCCTACAAGTCATTTTGTTTTGCCAGACTCTTGCAAGTGTATGTATGTGGTTGTTCTAAGTAACTCTGCACAGAATGATCACAGAACCACAGAATGATAGGAGGTTGGAATGGACCTCTGGAGATCATCTAGTCCAAGACACCTGCCAAAGTGGGTCTACCTAGAGCTGGTTGCATAGGAACATATCCATGTGGGTTTTGAATGTCTCCAGAGATGGAGACTCCACCACCTCTCTGGGCAGCCTGTTCTAGTGCCCTGCCACCCTCAAAGTGAAGAAGTTCCTCCTCGTGTTTAGATGGAATTTCTTAGGTACAAGTTTGTGCCCATTTCCTCTTGTTCTCTCACTGGGCTCCACTGAAAAAAGACTGGTCTCATCCTTCTGACACCCACTCTTTAAGTATTTATAGGGGTTGATCAGATGCCCCCATCAGTCTTTTCTTCTCCAGACTAAAAAGACCCAAGTCCCTCAGCCTTTTCTCATAAGAGAGATACTCTAGGCCCCTAATCATCTTTGTAGTCCTAATAGTTTTCAGTTTTGAAATACGACTGTAAACATGATAATACATTATAGAGAGAATCATACGCCTCTGTATTTTAGAGGAAACAACTGGCAAAAGAGAAAGGTATTGTACAAAAAACAGGAGATGAAAATGTTTTCTGAAGAAGGGAGAGAAGTCTTTGGTGTATAGGAACATTTTAAAAATATTTTAAAAATAACATCAAAGCTGTAACAAAATTTGGAGAGGATCAGTGTAATTCTGAAAAATGTGATTCTGTGAAAAAAGGGACAAATGAAAAATGCCATTAGATAGATACATGAGGCTGAAAGACAAATAATTATACTGTTGAGAGTGCTCAAGATATGTATTAAAGGACAAACTGTAAGATAAATATTGGACTTGATCTTAATTTTAGGAAGTAGTGGAAACCACTAAAAGACACTGTCCAGGAGAACAAGAGGGGGAAGATATTTGCTAAGCATGTACATTTAACAGTTGCAGACAGACGCTGTAGTGTACACTACCCTCCTGTTCCCCAATATTGCTTAAATTCCTATGATGTTTTTCTTGAAAACTTGTAACCTTCCTTGCAAAACGTAAACACCACTTATACTTTCATCAGTGACATTAGTGATTCAAATAATAAAGGCATTTGTTTTAAATTGGATTTGGTTTTGGTTTTGCTGATTTTTTTTTTTAAATAAATCTATGAAATTATATTTTTGTGCTTTAGATGGAAGCTGTGTTGAGGCAAGGACTTACCATGTTGACTTGGTCATCTGTGACGCTGGAAAATTTCTTTCAAGAAGCTGATCAAGTTCTACATATGTATAAACAGTTTTTGAAAAAGGTATATAAACGAAATGACAGTTTAGGGAAATTATTTCCAGTATGCTGCTCTTCAGGTTGGAAATTAATCTGTACCTATTTTTGTATCACTTGAAGCATATAGAAATTTTCTTTGCTTTTTAAAGCATGTTCTTTTTTTGAAAAATGTTATACTCAATGATTCTCTCTCATTACTGCCCTTAAATGTTTGATCGTTTTGTCCCATCTTGCAGTATGATATATTTCCAGTTGTTGTCCTCCAATTCTGTGTTTACCACTCTGATTTTCTGGGTCAACTTCTGCTTTTCTGATTGCTTGTTCATGGGTGCAGTTGCACACAAGACACTTCCATGTAAACGTGGAGAACTTTTTAGCATAAACTGTATTCATAGTAGGCATGCTATGAAACTCTCCTCTCCATGCAGCCCATAAACTAATGAAGGGGAGAATGGTTTTCCCTCACAGTTCTCTGCATGCTGACTGAATCTGTGCTGTTTTACTCTGTTAAAGTTTGAACCCTTTTGACATTAACATGCTTTAGGACCTGTATTAGCATTTTTTTCTCGTCAAGATTTGAACTTAATAGAGAGATCATCTTTCTGGATTGAGAGTTGAACTGTATAGCTATGATCTTTTCTATCAGTATCATAAATTGTCTCTCTTGTGGTAGGAGATTGTTAGTCACAGTTGGGTATATCCACTTAATTTTCTGTATGGCACTAAAAGAGACTTATGATCAAGTGTTGTGTTTGCTATTGAAACCCACAGCTGGAAAAAAATGGCTATGTAAGAACTTAACAGTTCTCTGAGCCTGAAATAATAATGTCTTTTGTAGGAACAGTGTTTTCCTTAAATATGTGGGTTATGTACAGTTCTGACATTCTGACCTCTCCCATATCGATACAAAAAGATATAAATGTGGTTAGACCCTTGATCACTGTGAATGGGATCTTGTAAAAAAATAAAGAGACCCATGAAAAACAGAAGCATATGTGATATTGTGACAAACAGGATGGGATATCACAGATGCAGAATATTTCAGGTTAAAAATTAAAATTTGGAAAGAAGTCAGTTTAATTCGGATTCTCCTATAACAAGACACTTCACCGTAGTTGATTGTTCATAATGCTGTAATTTAGAATCAAAAACTCGGTGAAAAGCTATGTTGAGTATAAGAAGGAGAAAGACTGAAGACTAACCCATCAAGCAAGTTAGAGCAGGGCCCCTCTTGCTTTGTAACTGGACTTGTAGGCAGTAAGATCATGAACAAGAACCTAATCTTATGTTACCATAGTTTATTTTGTTACTCTGTTTAATCTAGCAGCAGTGTATATTGAGTAACTGGAATAATCTGGGGTCTGATTTAGTTTTACACCCTGTCTGCCTAAAACTGCTGTTAAAACAGCAGGGATTCTTCTGGAGTCTAGCATGGATAGCATCATGGAGCAAGAGTTCTCTTCTGTTCCATCAATTCCTAAACTTTCAGGACAGAAGCAAACGAAGTTTAAAGAGGCTTAGTCTTGGGACCTCTTTCTGATGAGGCTCTTGGGGCAGTAGGAGGTAATTTTTTTCCATTATCACTCATTTGTGTAATCACAAAGACTGATCAACTCATAGAGCTGTCAAAGAGAAGCTCATTCAAAAATTAGATCATTGTTATTATGGTGTTGTAGTAGTTTTGTCTTACACTGTCTGTGAATTAATTTCACTTATGCAATGAATTTAAAAATAAGGTGCTGATAAATAGAAACTTGTGAAGTAGGTGTAAAAAACAAATTCCTCTAAAGACTTCACTTTCTCGAGGGTTCATATGTCTCAGTTTCCCAACACAGAACCAGCAGATACTTAAGAATGACAAGATTTTGTTTATAAAGGGCTGCCTGAAGTAAATAGTGCACACTAGTGATCTTTTTAGAATTGGGGTTATCACAGTGTGCAGAATTTAAATACATGCACTTCTAGCAATGAAGTTCTTATTTTCTGTGGCAATAGTAAGCATATAATTTCAGACTTGCACCTGTTCTTTCATTGTTCATATTCCAGATTTTCTGCAATAGAATATTAACAAAGGGTAGATTTTTTGTATGGTATTTATCTCCCTAAATTCCTTTTATTGATAATAGAGAAAGAGCATAATTCATGGGGCATTGCTATGCTTCCTTTTTCTCTACTTTCATCTTGAGGTCTTTTGTGCTGGTGCTTTTACTCCAGGTCTGATTTCCATTCTTAGATGATTTTCTACTATGTAAAATTCTTGCATTTTCACAGAGTAAAGAGATACAATTTTTATTTTTCTGCAAAACATCATATATCTGTTAGAACACTGTAAAACAGAATATGATATTTTTAAAGGAAAATTCTATAGTATTAATATGATTTTCTCTTTTTAGGTTAATGATTTGAGTGAAGTGCAGATTGATTTGATATTAAAAGAAATATCAAATACTCTTTTAATTGTCTTACCAGTAGATGATTCTGTCAAAGTAGAGAATATGTTGACCTGCAATGAGGTGTGTGCCACTTTACATCTTCAAATTTGAATTCCTGAGCATATTAGAAACAATTAAAATAAAAGTAGAAAAGAATTCTCAATGTAGAAATACAAAACTTTTATTAATTAAAATATTTTTGTTAAAATATTTTTCATTAAGATAAACTGGTTCTTAGGTATTTGAGATATTTAAGCTGCAGTATTTAATAGATATTTTTTATTTATTTAACTGCTTCACAATTAGATGAGGGTGGGTTATTTTTGTATGAAAAAAACCTGATCTATGCATCCTTTTCTTTTTTTTTTCTCCTACTTTTTCCAAACTGTATATTTGAGAATTTGAAAGCTCTCTTGATTCTAAATGAGGCTAAAAATGTATTTAGTAGTAAAGTAGTGCAAGTAATAAGATTGTTAAGAACAGTTCAAAAAGCATTTGGGTAATTTCAGATTTAGACTGTGACGTCCCTTCAATAAGCAGAATTTTCTTCTGGCCCTTAAAAATACCATTACATCTCAAAAATGGAAATTAGAAACAAACAAACAAACAAACCCCATTTAAAATGTGGTTATAATATAATGGAAGAGTTGTATAATTTTTAATAAAGATTTTTTTGTTTGGTTTCTCAGTTTTCTTTTAAAAATATTGCTTCTTTGTTGAAATAGTCTCAGTATGAAGAATGCAATATTGAGGAAAATGTTTTGGCTCTCTATAAGGAGAAACAGTAATAATACAATCAGTGATACTGAGATAATTCATTGATATTTTTATTTAACAGACTCATACTAAAGAATGTGCTGAGTTGTTGAACCACAAAAGCATGCACATTGAAGATGCTGTTCAAGAACTGATGGCTGTATTTGAAAAGAATTATGAAATTAAACATCCTAAGAAAACCTCAGAAAAACATGTAGTACCAGGTGGCTAATGTTAATTATTGACATAAAACTTTCTGTCTCTATTTCTGTAGATTTACCTAGTACATAACAATATTGAATTGGTTTAGCTAATTTTCTTCAGACTTTTCCCTCTCGCTGTAGTTTTATCTGTGTCACAGTCCTGCCTTCACATACCACTGTTAAACTAAACCACTAGTCTATGAAATACAGAGATAATTCAGTATAGGTGGAGTCCCTAGCATTAAACTCTGTCCTTCTGTTTAGATTGTCAAGGTATTTTCTCTAAAGGAAGAATAAGTTACAACATTTTTCTTTTTCTTTTCCCTCTCTATAAGTGAAATATAGCATTCCTCTCTTCTCAGCTATGTCAGATATTTGGTACTGTCCCTTTGTGACTTTTCTACCGCAGTAGATATGTATCTGAAATACCAGTGCTTTAGTGGCTGGTCAGTTTAAATTAGTACAGTCAATTTACTGTAAACTGCTGGCATACAAGGCTCACAGCAGATGACTATGGCTGGTTCCCATCATTCTGGGTTGTGTTACGAAGATTATAGGAGATCCTGTACCATCATAGGAGAAATAGTTTATAGTTGGAGGAAAATACTCAGTTTTAAAGAAAAATTTATTTTGAAGCTTAATCAGTAATGGAGCTCCTTGACTTAAACAGGCCTTTTTTATTCTGGATTCAGTTTCCTCCAGATATAGATGGTCCAGGCAGGTCAATACTCCAGGTAGTTCAATACAATGCAACCAGAAAATCCTGATGAAAAGATAGGTCTCTGTATATTGTTAAATTGTTTACATTATTGGGTTTTCTTGGCAATTTCCAGATGATATATACATGTATGCCTACCTGTCTTTAAGAAGATATTTGTAGTGAATGGAGTTTGTTAGGCTGAGGCTCATAGGCTGGGCTCTTAACCAGACTCCTGGCATGAAAAAAATACTGTGAAATAAAACCAATTAGTTAATCCAAGTGCTACTAAAATAAAAAGCAATGTTGTTTTGCCTGTAAAGGAGAGGGACAGCATGGTTCAAAGCAGACACAGTGTTCAGTAAACAAAAAATGCATTTTATTTTTTTTTTAATTTGCAGTAAAAGAAAAACATATAGTATTTGGAAATAATGAAGAGGAGAAAGAAAAGAATACTTTTGCAGCTCTTCATGGTGATAGCAAGGGCAATGATAAAGAAGACGAGTTTAAAAAGGTATTTTGTGATAAAAAGGGGATTTCTTTTGGACTGATCAGATTAGTCAACAGTATCTTGAGTTTTGGTAGCTGGATATCCACGTTACAGAAAGACATCGCATAGAGAATGTCAAACATCATGTAAAAATTACGAAATAACTTCCCTACAAAGTGAGTTTAAGATGGATTTTAGCTTTCAAAAGTATATTCTATGTTATTCCACTTACCACCTTTATTAAACAGATTCTTGATATGTAAGTGGTAAGTGTAAAAGTTTGGAAAAAATATTGTGCCTAAGCTGTAACACAGCCTTTCCTGCTTGGGTGGGCAGAAACATTTATCCTTTGCATCCTGTTCTTCTAACCTTAAGGAGAAAAACCACTTTTGTACTTTTTCCTTAAAGAATACAGTCTCTTCACAATCAGCAGAGACATGAAGTGGAAGCAGAGAACAAAGAATTACAAACTTGCAAGCACAAATGCAATAATGTTACAAGGCTGCATTTTGTTGTTTTGCGCAAGTGATCATTGCATGTTCCTGTATTTCAATGTTCTTCTTAACCCAGTACTGAATTTATTTTATTTGTCTCTTACTGCAAAAAGAATAGATATGCACCAATATTCTTGGATAATTCCTGGTGAGGTTTTTTTGTTTGTTTGTTTGTTTGTTTTGGTTTTGGTTTTGTTTTGTTTCAATAGGGAGAGCTGCTTTTCTGATGGGGTATGAGGCTTCAGCCAGATCTCAGTTTGGCTGATATCTTATGTCTCTGAATAAGACAAACTGGATTTCCTCAGATGCTATGTTCCCTTTTTCATGTAGCTTTGACTTATTGACTTACTTGCAAGTTATTTTTTCTCCAACTTCTCACCTTGTGTTTCTCAAGTAGTTTACAGCATAAATTCCTTCAGATAAGAACTAGTATGCTTGACTTAAAACCTTGTGAAATCTCCAGGTTCCTGTCTGAATACAATACTAAATAATATACTTTTTTTTTTTTTTTTTACTACAGAAATGTAAGGAGTTGGTTACGAGTTTCAGTCACCAGCTGCTAGAGAGCCTCCAGAAAGCCACCCAGCTGTCTTTGGATAGTCTTAAAAAAAGAATATTTGTTTCAAAGTAAGTTATAAATGGAAGATTCCTTCAGTAGTATTACCAGAACAAAGTTATTTCTGTGTTAATATAATAATACAACTATACATTCACACGTGTAACAATTGTATCATTACTCAAACAGTTCTAGACCTCTTGGCTCTTTCAGTTCAAACAAAACCTGCAGAGCATTCATTTTTGTTGCAGTCATGCTTTGGGCCCATGCTTTTCTTTTATGCTTTAATTCTTTATTTTGGTAGTTATAGTGTAAGTGCTTGTTTTGTGCAGAAACTGAAGTTTATTTCTACTATTGTTTTCCCTCTGCCTGCACCCTTCCATTTTTATTCCCATATATTGCCCTTGGGATTGCTTTCAAGATGCTGTTAGTACCATTTGTTTCCCAACACAAATGACTAGAACTTAAATGACCATTCTACGTCATACATGGCATATGTTCATCTCATTTCATATTATTTCTGCAGGCATGGCTATTTACTCAGAGTTGTTTCTCATGGGTTAGAGATCATCAATGAAATCTTTATGAATTCTGTATGATAATGGCAAGATCCATACAATTTCATCATTCTCATTCAGCACAATTTCTATAGATTCTTCAGTGCTCAAACAGGCATACTCTTCAAAGACAGAATTGCTTCACTATAGTATATTGCATGTTGAAAAGCCTACTTAGAATTCTATTCAGATATTTTATTTTAAGCAGGTGAAGTTGATAGCATTTTGTAATTAATGCATGTTGAAGCTTAAGTTGCTTTTTCTCTTTCTGAGGGCATCTTTCATAGAAAGTGTATCAAAATCCTGATCTTATTGAAGTCAATAGGAATTTATTTGGGTGTGTCCTTTACATTTGTCTGTGGTATCATATTGTTGAATACTCCTTTTTTTGCTCACCTTGTCATGTCATAGCATTTAGAAATTGTACTTTGCACTTCATTTTAGTTTTTAGGTTTTTTTGTGTGGGTTCAGGTCATGTATTTATCATATTGCACTAGCTTGTCATCTTTGAAACTTTTTTTTCTTTCTGTTTGGTTGAATATTTATCTGAAACATAATGAAGCAATTTTTACCGATGTGTTGCTGTATGAAATGGTTAGTAAAACCTTCTTATGCCCTATTCAAAGCACTGGCAGAGTTTCATCATTCTTAAAATGAGATTAAAATCAGGAATCAGAAAATCCTCTGGATGATAAAATTCTGAGAGCAGTGACTGCATCCAAGGTAATCTTTGTCTGAATGATGGGGCTCTGCCTAATATGTTTACCCTTTAAACAAGCAGCTTTTTTAAAGTTTTGTCAAGTAGCTCGTAACTTAATATGAAAATTCTACATGAGTGTTTGCCCATAAAAGGTAGCTCAAAATTATATATCTAAAATAATTTGAGGAGGTTTCATGGTGAAGTACTTATTACATTTTTCAAAATTATTTTCAGCAAAACTACATTTGGGAGAACGCAGTTTTCTGTTTGTCCAAACAAAGGTGAAGAAATTCCTGCTTTTCTAAAAGCAGAAGTACACCTTGTTATTCCCAATGTGGTAAGTTATGTGTTGTATAGATAAGGTGAAATGCACTGTCTTATAGTTATCTCTGCATTTGCCCAAGCACAGGACGTGGACACACTTCTACTGAACCAGCATCCATTCCGAAGAACAGTTGTTTGGGCCTCTCAGTGCACTGAGAGCACTGATTAAATGCGCCCCCCACAGTCCCAGTGTTCCTGGTTTCTGTCTTAGTGGTACTTGTAGAACCTGACCTTTTATTGTCCTTGTATGTCTCAGCAATTATATTGCAATTTGCTCATCACTGTTCTCCTTCAGGTGTAAGCAACTGCATTGTTTAGATTTTTTCTGTTTGTTTTTTATTTTAACTGTTTTTTTCCTCGTATGGTTTAAGTCCTTTATTAAATAGAAATAATGAACATTATCTTTTGTTCAGTTTGGCTTTAGTCACCTCAGTAGGAAGTTAGATGACCCAGAGGAGGAACACTGAACAAAAATGAGAAGATTCAAACCCAAGAAAATCACTGTGGATTTCTGTGTGCAGAGAACCAAAAGACAGCTTGATAGCAAAAAACTAATGCATGCATTTGTTTTCCTTTTGTAGAGTAAGGTAACTCTGTGTCAACAATGTGTATGGTATTTTATATACTAGAAGGTAACAATATTATCCAATTGTCTTACAAAGATGTAAAGTTTAATATTAATGAAGTTATAACCAAAGAAAGGTTCTGTTCTAAGGTGATATTCCTTTGACATTGAACTGGTGTTCATATTGGCATTCTGTGGTATATTCATACTGTGTGTGTGTGTGTACACATGATATAGAAGGTCTGTTGAAGTGTAAACTTTTACCTTGTTGATATTTGTATAAGCATAAAGCACCAAGCTCCATCCACTGCAAAGGGAAGTGCATCTATCTTTCTTTCCAGTCGTCTGAAATGCTTGACTGATCCAGGGCAGTAATCAAGTAATGCTGGGTAAACTTCTACTTTGCTAATGCTAATAGGATTTTGCAAGATCATTTCTTTTATGCATGCAGCTGCTCAATCTGTGAAGTTGACGTATAAAACATCAGAATCATTTTAGAGTGGTTTATATCCCAATTCAGAATGCTCCTGTGAGTGATTTTGTCATTTCAAACTAATGCCTTGCACGTTAAAGGTATAAGATGATGTTCTAAGGACTGTATTTTAGGATTGAGCAAATCATAAGAGTGATCTTTCTTCTGAAATTTAACAAGAAATGCTGTTTTTCTATTCTTTCCTGGATCATTCTCAAGTAGGGTCTTTCTCTGGCTAAGTATTTTGAAGAAATTGATGTGTGCCTTTACTCCGACTTATCATACATAAAATTATTTTCAAACAAGGACAGGATAAAGTCACAATTAGGATTATTGCTGCCAATACAAGTTTTGGGTTCAGGACTTCATGGCTGTTTGTATACTGCCAAATAAAACAGGCTAGAGGCTGTTCTTTCACCTCCAAGTGAGCTGATGTGAAAAGGTGTGTATCCGCAGTAGTAAAGGCTGAATCAAGACTCCTGAGTCAAGGAGTTTTCATTCAAACTGTGTGTTAGAAACAGCCCCTGTCATGTTTTATGTGCCAAACTGTGCCTGAATTTTTTTCTGGGTGAGTGGTTTGTTTGCATCATCTCAAATTATGCTAAGGGATCATACTAGCATTTAAACAGTGTGGATGATGGCAGACCAGAGCGTGTGCTTTGACCCTGCTCTGTTTGCTAATTGTTCTTGATTCAGATCAAGTGTTCGTATTTTCCTTCCGGTTCTTTTTATCATGTACTCTAGTAGTTTAATATGAGTTCGCTTCCTCGTCTGACTTTGTCTTGGATTGCTCTCAGAATTATGGAACAAAATACTTGCCAAATATTCAAGTTGAGATCTGCAGGGCTACTGCATGGAGTTCCATTAATTTACTAAACACTGTGCTCTTGCAAATGTTTTTGAGGTAAAGCTGCCTTTGGGAAAAGGAAGCATTCATTATTTATTCAATTATGACCTTTGACACTTTGATCCAGGTGATTTTGTTTGCCTGAAATTATCCATGTTGTGAATATATGCATAGAGAAGTAATAAACACTTAGAGATTATTGAGCTGTAAAACTTTAAAGTGAGCTGTCCATATGTATTTTTATGACCATCCCTTTTAGAAATCTCTCTCACAGAATTTAGGACCCAGTGGGTAAGAGCAATGGAGAGGAGAATGTTGGCCTGCAATTTTTAACACTATGATTCTAAAATGCAGGAAACAAGGCTTGAAATGTATTCCCACACACTGTAAAAATGGTTATAAAATGCTATTTAAAACATAAAAATAATTGTAAAACCACAATGTATCTACTTGTACACTTGCTTGTCATTTTACCCACGTAATGACTGTACAAATAGATAGTAGGTCAGTGCAGAATGTTTAATTTCTTTAGGGGCAATTCTATGCCTGAATTGTTAAAGTTACTCTTCCCAGCTTTTCTTCAGGGGCAAGTTCCACAATTCACTACAAATGGAGTAAATCTGAGTTCTTGTAAAATTGCGATCAGTTGCATTTATTTCAACAATATCTCAACTTTTAAAAATAGGTAATGGTTCCCAGTTTAGACGATATACAGCAAGCCATCAATCGCATGATTCAGCTAATACTGGAAGTAAGTCGTGGAGTCGCTCAGTGGGGACAGAGACATTTGCAAAAATCTAGTTTAAAAGCAGAATTGGGCACACAGCAATTACCTCCAGCAGGCTTTGGATCACCAGGAAAAAAAGCCCAAAAAGGGGAAAGTAAGTGGTTTTGGGTTGGTTGGTTTTTCTTTTTTTCACTTATTTCATTTTTTTACTTTTATAAAAATGCCATATATAAATATTTGTGAATAAAGTTACCTATCTTAAAAGGGGCCAACTGTGGATTATCTTGAATTAATTTGGTGGGTTTATTTTGATTTCCTTAATTGTATTTTTCAGAAATAGATTTTAAGGCTTACATAAGAGTTAGAACTCTGAGCAACAATAAGCAAGAAAATTTTAGAAAAATTGCTAGGTTCTGAATTGCCTATTAAATCTGAGGCAAAGTAAGCTTGCTAATTTATCTTTTTACCTACTTACTGTTGAATGGAGCCACAATGATATGGTTGAAACCATAATCAATGATTGTAGACTAGCTCTCATTAGAAGAGTTAGTTTAATAATTAGATTTCAGTAGTGATTTTAATTGCTGGCTATATTCCTAGAATGGATTATAAAACACTTAAAATGTTTTTTCATGTGAATATTCAGACTGTAGATAGACCTGCATCCATTTTGGTCAGATATTTTTCCTTTAGTATTATTTCTAAGCATCTCTCCATATGCTTTGCAAGTATCCATAAAAGGCCAAATATACTTTTATCATCAGTTTTCTTAGCTGCTTGGCTGAACCAATGATCTGAAATACAGTTCTATCTTTGAGTCTGTGGGAAAGTCTTTAACTTCTTGGAAAGCTTTTCTCTTTGATAGTCCAAAGCTGGGTCTTTATTTTTCCACTGATGTGCTTTGTATGATTTTAACCTTATTAATGGGTTTCAAGTAGGGTGGCAGGAAGATATCCTCATCAGGCAGTCATAGCTTTTTCTTCTGCTGTGTCAAAATACAACATCAGCAAGTAACCATTTTCATCACCTTTAAACTACTCATCAGCAAAAGCTAGGGACATGCTAGTGTTTGGCCAAGGAGGTCTATGGAGTACACTGGCAAGGATGGATCAATCTGAGACTTCGTTTCTAGTGACCAAATCCATGAAAAGGTCTTCAGACTAAAAGAGAACTCGGAGTTGTGTTAAATCCTCCCCCATGGAACAAGGTGTATTGTGGAAAGAGTGGATTTTTCTTCATTCTCTGAAATCTGCTTCAAAATGTTCAGGCATTGTTAGGACAGGGGGCTCATTAAATCTCAGGGATATTAGTGTCTATATTGACCCTGATTGTCTCATCAAGGATGAAGGGGAGACATGATAAACTGTATTTTATTTTCCTTCTATTTAAGCATACTTGCAGTTACTAAAGGAGACAGGGCTCCTGTTTCAATATCAACAGTGTAACTGGAGCAGCAGCTAACAATGTTGGAGACAGGAGGTTCAGGAAAATCTCTAAATCCTTTTGTTTCTTTTTTCTTTTTCCTCCTTTTTCTCTCTTTTCTTTATTCTTTTTTTTTTCTTGTTTCTTCTTCTTTTTTCTTTCTCTTTTTTCTTTTTTTTCTTTTCTCTTTTCTCTTTTTTCTCTTTTCTCTTTTCTCTTTTCTCTTTTCCCTCTTTTCTCTTTTTTCTCCTTTTTCTCTTTTTTCTCTCTTTTCTCTCTTTTCTCTCTTTTCTCTCTCTTCTCTCTCTTTTTCTTTCTTTTTTTGTTTTTTCTTTCTTTTTTTCTTCTTTTTTTTTCATCTTTTTTCCTTTTTCTTCTTCTCTCTTATTCATTCAGTTCTAACCTCTTTCAGACAAGACTCAAAAGACTCTGATATTAGCAGTTTGTAAGACAAGTGCTGCTCCAAAACATGGCAAACATTATTTGTGCACTCAGTAATACGTGACTTGGCAAAGTTTAGCATTTTTTTTCAAAATAATTTATTTGAAGCATGTTAGAGTTTAAGAAAGTTACATTGTTTTAAGGGGTTTACACAATTAAAACACTTTAATTATTTGAAATTCTAGAAAATAAAGTAACATAGAATATACCAAGGCTTCATAAACATTCTAGTTGGAGTTAAATTACAATGGAAAAAATGAAAGTAAGTAATTAAGAAGACTTTTCTTTCCATTTGGAAATATTGATTCTAGATTGAATTTGCTCTGGCTATGTAGAGCCTGACTTGAACTATCATTTGATACTTTTTATACTAAATAGTTATACATTTGAGGAAGGAAATTCACTGAACAGCATCATCGCTTAACTTGGCATGCATAAGTTTAGAAGAGAATTCTCACCAGACTTTTAATGATTCATTTATGTGTATAATTTCATTTTACAGAAGGAGTTGAAGATGTTGTGATTGTCAGAAAGCTAAGAAATTTTTACTCCGGTGTTGCAGAACATGAAGATATTTCTAAATTAGTTGTGCTCCTCTCTTCTTCTGTGAATTCTATAAGAGAATTAGCTAGTGAAGTTCTGCAGGGCTTTCAAAAATACAAGGTGCTGTGGACAGAAGATAAAGATGCCAAAATTCAAGTGAGTTTAACGATGATCACCTACACGACTGTTCTTCATTAATCTTATCTTTTGAAATCAGAAAACACTGAGGTGAAAAAAAATCAAGAGAAAGATGTACAAAACAATAACAGCTGAAATTCTCATTTTGTCTTTCAGTAATAATGGTAGTATATTTCCTAAGCAGAGGTAATAGCATGATGTCTAATTTTTGTGTTGCAATTTGGCTTTTCTTCTTCTGTGCCATTCTAGATACTGATAAACTGCTCTAATTTGTTGATTGTTTCATCGCTTCATCTTTTCTTTGTGGAACCATGGATTTTAGTCCACAAGAAACTACTCCCATCTGACATGTATCCTGCAACCCATTGAAATTCACACAACATGATAATTCAATGATAATTGTGCACTTTTCATTGTGGAAAGTGTTTATTTTTAATTGAATACTTATTTTATTCACCACTCTTCCTGTAGTTATTTTAGGAGGTGAGTTCTACACTATTTCAAGAAGACTCACATTCTTGATCACTTCTTGGTTCTTTAAACTGTAAGTTGAATCCTCAAGTGTGATAGAAAAATTTAGTGTCTTCTACATCAAGAAAAGAGTCAATAATAAACATGAACACCTCATCACATGCATTTTACTATGCTAGCAAGGCTAGAGAAGGCTAAAAACAGATATAATATTGGTATACATTTTCAGTAATTCCTGAATAGCTGTTGCCACTTGTTTTACCAAAAATATGTAAAAGGACATGTGTTGATTGGCATTTTAAATTACATACAGGAATTTTTGGCTAGCAGTCCTTCTCTGACTGAAATTAAAGAAGAAATACTTCACTATGCTATGTTTGAGAGAGAGATGGAAGATTTAAAACCCATTATTCTTCTTGGACCAATTGAATTGCATACAGGTATGACATTTTCTTATCTTTGTATGTACAGTAAGATAATGAAAAGAATAGTCATGTTGTTTGGTTTATTCTCTGGTATGAATGATTACAGTATGAATAGAAATTATTGAAGAGATCTCCTAGACTGATCAGTCAAACCTCTTGGCCCTGAGACTCTTCTAAAAGATTTGAGTTGAAAAAGACCTCCACTCCCCCTGCCTTCTCTTGATAGTGGTGATATTAAATTGTCTTATGGCAGTTGAAGTAATCATGGAAGCTTACTAAAGAGTTAATGAATGTATATTGCTGCTGATTTGATCATCCCTGGCACTCATCTCTGGCACCAGGTCAGCCAATGTTTATAAAGAGCGTGGGAAGCATAAATCACTTTCTCTGCTATGGGGCAAGACTAGCACATAGCTGCATTAGCTTCTTTTTCACTATCAGTGTTTGTTTCACCAGGAGATGGTGAAAGGCATATGTTCCCTTAGTTCTACACATGCCTTGGTACCTGGCCTTCTGTGTCCCTGACAACTTTGTAGTCCTTGATCATGTTACTCCGAAGAACAGTGAGGTGTAGAAAAGTGTATTCTTTCCAGACAACTGCTTGTTGAAGAATTAAGCCATTTATACTATGACAAAGAAGCAAGGATTTCATTGGCACTTATCCCTCTCACCTCACAGATTAGTAGGTAGCTGATGTCTTCTCTGGACCAGCATCACTACTCTTTCATTTTTGCTTTCTGTGGCAGATGTTATGATGGTTGCTATCTAGGGACAAGTGGTAAATGTATCCCTTTCCGAATATTAGTGTTTCCATGGTTCTAATGAGCAACTCCCATCTTCTGAAAGATTAGATTGAAAAATCATCTCTGTATTATTTGTCTTCCTTGTACATCAGAGAAGACAGAAGCTGCATATATTTCAGGATCTTAGTGGGATGTGATCCCTAGGTTTCTTTTAGTGAATAAGCAAAACTGTCAAACTGCTGACTACATAGTCTCATCCAGCTGGATACAATTTATTAATGAAACCAATCTGGAACCAGTCAATTCACTCTGGAAAACTCTTTTGTCTATTGTTCTGTGACCAAGAGTGACAAGAAGCAGTGTATCCAAAAAGATACAGGTTTTTTGATGGTCACACTACTCCCTCGTCTGTGTCCACTGCATCAGAAGTAAGTCCTCTAGGTTCAAGAACAAGGTTATTAAAAGTTTTTATGATCTGAGGAAGCAGGAGTTTTTCTCAGACTCAATTCAGGTTTGGGAATTGATTTGTTACCATTTACATATTCTAGCTTCTGGACTGGGTACAGTACTTTCCTTGAATTACCCTTACCTCAGATTTTTGATGCTAATACCCACACTATTAAAGAAGAAACCCGAAAAATTGTTTTGTGAGCAAAAGGGTTGTATGCTGTTAGTATCTTTTGGTTTCTTTCAGAGTACAAAATATTGCCTATTAAAATCCTAATTTACTCATATAATAGGTTAGAGTGCCAGTGATTGGCTTTTCTCTCTCTTCAGTGTTAATTCGTGTTTATATATTGACCGCATATGATATGATATGGTACTTCACGGTTTTACTCTCGAAGTATTGCAAGTCCCAGTATTGAAATCCCAAGATACTGTTTCCTCAATGAGTTTAAACATTTAAATATGACTGATCTGTATGCATTTGGTTAATATACATGAAAAGTATTCTCTGAGAGTCTACATATATTTTTAAGAAGGCATTTTTATACTTTATTATTTTTTTCTATGTGTTCTATTAAGCTTAACAGCCTATTTTTACTGATATCGTTATATGCAATAAAACAACATAAATACGTTTAAGTATAGTTCAAATTGTTCTCAAACGTAAAAAATGTGTTACCTCTCTACTTTTCCAATTTGCTAATAAAGATCCATATGTGATCATGTGGGTGTTTTTGTAGAAAAAAAATATATATGTATATATATTTTTTTTTTTAATCAGGACCACTGAAAATAGCTCTAGCAAATGAAGCCAAAGCCTGGAAGATGCTCCTCTGTCATTATTTAAATGAAGAATATAAAAAGAAAATGATGGACATGATGTCCTTCATAACTGAATACATTAAGAAATTGTCTCGACCTCTGGGTGATTTAGATGATGTCAGATTCGCAATGGAAGCTTTGTCTATCATACGTGATAAGAGAATACAAATGGATATGACTCTGGGACCTATTGAAGTAAGATGTTTTTATTAAAATGATATTATATAATAGGAGACATAAGATAAACTGAGAACCCAAACAGTTAGTTTACTGTCCTGAAGAATCTTTGAAGATACCCGGGAAGATATTCAAAACCTGACTGGACATGGTCCTGGGAAACCTGATTTAGGTGATCCTGCTCTGAGCAGGGAAGGCCGGACTAGGCAACCTCCAGAGGTCCCTTTCAACTTCAGTGGTTCAGTCTCCACCTCTCTCGGAAGCTGAAGAGGAGAGAATTATAAGCATAGATATCTGCATGGAGTAAACAACTGTGTTTATCAACTGTCAAAAATTGCTCAGAATACAAAAGTCATAGGTCAAAGAAGCAGCAAAGAAGCACACACTGTTGTTTTTCTTCATTAGCAAACTTTTTACCCATCTTGGGTAACTATAAAATATTACAATGGTCTTATTTTTGAACAATGCCATATGTGTAAAAAGAGACTAATAAAGCAGAAGATATGCAAACAAATTGCAAATGAGAACAAGTGATAAGGAAGGTTCATTCTATAACAGATATTTATGGAGGGATTTGATAGTTTGGCAAAGATAAAGTAATAAATATTTTATAGATGATATGGCAAAATATTTAAAAATATGTAGTTTAATGTGCATAATTATTCAGAGTTAAGAAAAATTCATCAAAATCTACATTTAGGTGAACTGTAGATCAGTAGAATAGAAGTGCCATTGAAATGATAAAATTTTATATATTTTTAATATTAAATTGTTTGAATATATTTTTGGAGTATTTAAATCAAGACATCTTTAAATAAATATTTTTTGCTGTTGTTCCCTTGATCTTCATTCATCATACTTATTTTAGGAAAACAAATCAATATTTTATGCTTAAATTACATGAATAGATTTTGTTTGAAATGTTCCTTAACAAATTTGATCTATGTTCCTGCAAATGAACTTAAAAAGCATAATTCCTGTGGTTTATTTTTTCATCTAGGAAGCCTATGCCATTTTAAATACATTTGAAATTGAGGTTACAAAAGAGGAATCAGAAGGAGTTGATACACTCAGATATTCTTTTAACAAATTACAGACCAAAGCTGTAAGTATATAAAACTACGTTATTTTCCATTTGTCTTCATGTGCTTTTCGCAGAGTATAAATGACAGTGTGGGACCAATTGTCACTGCACTGTCTCCTCACTCTTGGCCTCAGTTACACACTGGTGTACCTTTGAGTACTTGGTTCCTTAAGTACACACTTGTACTTTGATTACTATGTTAATTTCCTACTTGTATTTTTTATAGAGCTCTGTAATATTTAAATGTAATTATAGTTTATATATATATATATATATGCTTAAAACCTGCAAGAAAATGAGAAATTTATTATGTGTCTCTTCTCTCTTTCTGCCCTCCTCCATTTCCAGTTTTTTTGTCATTTGTGTTTGATAAGGATAAGTTTGATTACTGCCCATAGATTACCTGTTTTTAAGAAGTGCATGCTGGTCCAGTGCCCTTACCCCTAAGTGGTGATGGCACATTTACCTTTGTTGCTTAGGACAGCATTATATACCTCAAAAGATCAATGTTTATGGAATATTTTCCTGAAGAGTAGAAGGTTAGATGGAAATACGTAGATATATTGTTGGAACAATTAAATTAGATCCTGTCTCACAGATTTCTTTGCAGTCATTCTGGAAAGAGATCAAGAGCCTCAAGCATATAGTTTACACTTGCATTTCATGCAGCCCTTGGTTCTTTTTTTCTCAAGCTTTTGAACGAAGAATACGAAAGCTGTTAAAAAGAAGGCTGAGTCCATCCATGAAGAAGAAGACACTAATACTTTGTGTTTTGAGAGCTTTTTTGAAAGGAGCGAGGGAAGGAAGGGAGAGAATAGGATCTTCCTCCTCCTGCCCCACCCTTGCCTTTTCTGTGTCCCTTTGTTCCCCCACCCCCTTGTAATGGAACATGTTCACTTACAAGTGGAAGGGAGATTTGATTGATTGGTTGCTATTTTTTCTCCCACTTTTCATCTCAAAAATTGAACATAGAGAACCATAAAAGGAAACCAATCTATTTCTCTTCAAATAATTAATTCTTGTTCATAAGTTTATTGTTGTTAATTAATAATTTTGGTTTATGTATAAGTTAAATATATGTTCCTGATTTTTTAAAGAAATAACTTTGATTTTAATCTTTTGTATGTCAGAACAAAGTTCAAGATGAGTTGGTTCGAGTTCAGCCCAAATTTAAGAGTAATTTGCTAGAATCAGTTGCAGTTTTTCAGGAAGACGTGGCAAACTTTGAAATGTCGTATGAAACGGTAAATTAATTCAGTAGTTATCTGTAAGACTTGTTTTTCAATAGTTTTGGTTTGCAGCAGTTGAGTGCCAGATATTTTTTTTCTGCTGAGCTACTGACTCTCTAGTGCCATGATTGCTAAGCAGTCATTGCAGGTCAAACTTGCACACATCTCTGTAAGGAAAGAAAGTAACTTGCCATGAAATCTTAATTTAGACATTAATTTAGAAATAATATCACATGTTGTGGCATCTTTGCTCACACATCCACATTAAAAAAGACTATCTCAGGCCACTCACTGGGTATTTTATTTTCAGGAAAAGACTAAAATATGAAAAATGAAAGTCTGGTCATATGCATTTTAATTAACCTAAAGAATTTTCTATTTCATAAAAGTTATCTTTTCTCAGATTCATCATTGTAAGAATTGCATTACCAAGACACATGACTCGATTGGATTTTGACTACCAAAAAAATATACATTTTGTGTGTAAATATACAGTGGCCTTCAGTCACTTTAAGAATTAATATTAAATTTGTGTTAACTCTTTGCTTGAAAGGAAGGACCTATGATTCCAAGTATTGCACCTCAGGAAGCCAGTAATAGGCTACAGATCTTTCAGGTAAGAAAATAAACTGTTGAGTTTCCAAATAATTAAAATGAGATTTGCTATTCCTTATCAAAATAAGTATGGAAGAAGACACGCTTAAAATCTTCAGTAAATGCGTCTTTGTGTTAACTACACTATATCTGTCAGGCAATGTTTTCCTTAATGTGTAAGGATTCATTAGTTTATTGACGTGTAACCTTGCTTCACGCTTTGCGTTTTGTAATAAAAGCAGTAGAAGAGGGAAGAGTCAAGTACAGCAGGACATTTGTCAGTCTTTAGACATATTGTGCAAACTCTGTAAAAAGTAAATTCAAAGTTTGGGAAAAGCACTAGCAGCAGGTGCTTAAACCTTCTGATGCATCTATATGTACTGAAAATCGAGTTGAATTTGCTGTATTTATTATTTTGCCAAGAGAATGTTTTGTACTTGTGGATAGTAATTGTCAAAATTTATTCTTCTTTACATGGTGATCGCATCCTTTGGAGAGCACTTATACTTTGAAAGCAACTGTATGGTTTGGCACTCTTCTGTAGGTTTATTTTTTTCAGGCTGTATATTTTGCCATCTGATACAAATACTTTCTTATTTTGATTTTTCCTAGTGGTATGGAATTTACTTGACATCCCATTTTTATAAAATGCATCTTCAAATTATTGCTTCTTATATAAACATTTGTTATTTGAAATCAATATATGGATTTCAGTATTACACAAGAACTGTTAAAAATTTTTCATCAAAAATATTTTCAGACATTTAAATATACTTCTAATACAATTATTTTAAGACAAGTTCAGACTGGTTTAAATAATTTAAAATTAAAACATATATTATAAACTTACTTTCATTTTCTGTATGAATCCTGATTTTATCAGGCTAACTTTGATGAGCTGTGGAGAAAGTTTGTCACGTACTCATCTGGTGAACAGTTGTTTGGATTGCCTGTCACAGATTATCAAGTTTTGCATAAAGTCAGGTAAATGTAGGAATACAGCTGTCTTAGATGCTTCTTAAGCATGTTGGAAAGGCTTAGTGTACACCAAAAAGGGAGATATTGCAATGTTGAAGGTTTCCATTGCCTTAAATAAAAAAATAAATTAAAATTTTAGAGGTCTAATGAATTTTCCAATGAAAATAATTGTATTTGTTTATTATGGTAACACCTATACCTGATTACTTTATTATGTGTAAATACTAATTTATAAAGGAGCAGAATAGCATGGCCAAGAAAAAAAACCCACATGCTTACATATAAGTAGATGAGTAAATACAGCATTATGTGTTTGAATATGATATTATGACTGAACAAGCAAGAGATAAGGAAAGTTCAGTGTAGCTGTATTTAGTATATATTGAAAAATTTTATGGAAGTCTTACATTTTTTGAGCAGCTGTACAAATGAGATTCTAAAGTTTCTGCATCAGCAGTTTCAATGGTTGGAAGATGATTCACACCAGATGAGGATCTGAACTTTTCTGACTGTTGTTAGATATCAGCATTTTAGTTCAGATTCAGATAGTGCTTCCAAAGTCAATTGACACATTGCTTCTACTTGCCATGCTCTGCTTTGCACTGCAGAGCCAGCTCGTGATACATAAACAAGAATTCCTTTTGGATGAATAGAATTTTTATAGAAGTAGACCAAACAAAATCTTCCTCCAGATACGTTTAGTGTGGGTATTAGGTCCTTAGCACTGTCTGCTCCTTTTTGTGCATTTAACTTACACAATATTATTTTCTACATTAAGAAATATAATCTAATTAATCTACATAATTTATTTTTATGGTAATACCATTTATTTATGTATTGTGAGATATCCCAAAAACTGATTGAAATTATTGGTGTGATTTATTTTTTATTTTTTTCCCCCCCCGCAGGAAGGAGCTAGGCTTGCTTCAGAAGTTGTATGGATTATATGATACTGTAATAAGCAGTATCAATGGTTATTATGAGATACTTTGGACAGATGTAGATATTGAAAAAATTAATGCTGAACTTCTGGATTTTCGAAACAGGTATGTTCATAATATGAATTACAACTGATGTTAAATGCATTAAGATTAAGGTAATTTCAGTAAAGCAATTTGATATATTTAAATACATAACTTCCACGAATAAGGTTTATCATAAAGCAATAAAATTCTTCAAAGTGTGGAATAACACTGTACTTTTAGTTAGCCAGCCTTTTACATATAGTTTTGATAATCAAAGGGCATATGATCAGTTGAAGAGTCAATCTCCTTAGCTAAACCAACCAAGAGGTTAGGAGAGCTGAAAGTGTGGCTTGTAACTTGTAGTTAAGTTCTTCAACTAGAAAGAATTCAAGAATAACATTTCTGAGTCTTTTAGAATATTTCTGAGTCTTTTAGAATATTTGATCCTTAATTTAAACGTTTCTGTCTTTTCAAATGTATTAGCAATGCTGAATGTCTTAAATAGTACTGGTTTGCAAAGAAGTAAATATTGCAGTAAGGCTGAAGCCTTAAAATAGCTTTGACACTGTTGAGAATATTAAATTAATTAGTTTGCTTCAGAAGTATATTCTAACCTTTTAACTCTATTTTTAATATTTTAAAAAATGCATGTTTATTTTGGGAAGAAATATAATATAAAAGACTAGGACAAGGATTATTTTACAAGAGACCAAGTGTATTATTGAGTGCAGTCCCCAACTCTCCTGCTACTTAATGGAGTCCTTTTTAAGCGTGGCAAATTCTATGCTAAAACAGTTTGGTTGATTGATTCCTTGGCACTTTCTTTGCACCCCCAGTCCTCCTATTAAAACAATATTCCAAAATCTTTAATTATTTATTTCCAAGATAAGGGCATGTCATGTACTGATCTCCATTTGTACTTGTACATTTGTGCCAGTACTAGATAGTTTACAGTATTTCTATGATGTTTTACAGTATTACTATGCTACAGTTACAATGCAGGCCTATTAAAACAGCTTTAAATAAATCTTAGATAATAAAGTCTAATTGCTGAAATACAGAGCTCCGCAAGAGCTAAATTATATTACCCTCTGAAATTGACAATTGTTTAAGCTATTTCAAGTAGAAGTGCATGAGGGCAATTAATTTTGTATCTGCAGTGAAGAAAAGAACCTTCAGTATAAATAGTTGTTTCTTAGGCTGCTAAATACTCATCCCACCTATTTACTCATCATTTCCCTCCCTTCTCTATTTTGTCAGCGTATCTTATGTTTTGGTATTACTTTGGCAGTTTTTCATGGCCTATCACACTGATGGTTTCAAGTAACCCAAAAATAGGAGCATAACCTTCCTAAATTAGGGGAAGAGGATCTGTGCTACAGAATGTGGAATTTTCTACTTGAATCTTTTTTTTTTGTTACTGATTTCTTGTCCAGGGTGTCATGGTAGTCTAGCAAATATACTTTTTCCTGAAGGTTAACTGATATATGAAATATGTCATTGTAAGGTGTTAAAATGGCAAGTGAGGAATTTCCATTGTTTTGAAATTATGATCAGTGCAGCTTTACATTCCTCTCCAACCTTTCCTTGTTGGTGAGGACAAGGTCCAGCACAGGTCCTTTCCTCTTGGTTCCTCAATCATTTGAAGAAGAAAGTTATCATCAATGCATTCCAAGAACTGGATTTCTTGTGCCCTGCTGTGTTGTTGAAAATTACACTTCTGACTGTCAGACTTGAAGGTTGCATCTTAGATTTGTATTATTTCTTAATTTCTAAGTGGGAAGCATTAACCAGTAACTAATAGCCTTTCAGGGACACGTATCAAAGAGTGTTTTTCTTTCCCAAATTTGAGGTTACATACACTGATAGAATTTCAGGGATTAAGAGTCTCTCAAAGAAGCAAGTTATTTACAGAGACACCTACTTGGTAGTATGTTGTTGTGGTGTAAAATGGTATCTCTTGGTTCACTAGACTCAACAAGGGTAACAGGGATTTCAGCACTGGAACATGCAGCATGTAATTCAAAGTCTGTTTTTGCTGTATGTGATTCCTGTGGCCCAAACCACTGAACCTGACATTAACTCTTTACCAATGAATGAAAATAATGGCTGCAAACAGAGTAATTTATAAAATATTCAGAAGGTTTGCTTGGTTTTCTAAGGAAAAAGGTGACCTGGGATGTTACTATCAGACCATATCTGTGCTCATCCTTTTCAGCATTCTTGAATACTTTTTTTTTTTTTTTTAAAATGTATTGGCTAGTTTCACCTTTCAATATGGTATATTTCTCACAAATTAACCTTAAATGCTTATGAGTGTTACAAATGTCAAAACTTCACAATAGTCCAAAACCAGACACAAAACAGTTTTTCACCTCAGTGAAAGGTAGGCAGTTATTAAACATTCTGTTTGCCAGCAACCAGGAAGCTAGTCAACCTGAAGGTACTGGCAACTACATAGCACCAGCAGAGCTCTAAACCAGATGAAGACTGTTGTATTGTACCTGATTACAGAAAGTAGGAAATCGTATTAGTGGGAGAGATAAGAGAAAAAGGATAAGAAACCGAAGGAAATGTGCTCTAGGCTGTATTACTTCTCCAGCTAAGAATGTATTTTGTAATTTACATTAGGATATTCCCGTGGAGAATCAATGGCTTGATTCGTAGTGTGTAGGCTCTGTAAAACTGTGGTCAGAGTTTAATATTCATTTAACTGTTTTCCTGGGGTTCTCTCCATTAGAAATAGATAATTTTCATTTTCTTAGTACATAGTTTCAGGACCACTAACCAAAAGTAGAGGAGAAAGTGGTGATAACTTTCTAATTTTCCTGTCTGTCTCCAAAGCAGTATATAAATATGTGCCAGGTGTATTACGGGTATTGTAAATTGAAGTAAATGTTATAGAATTATGGAATGGGTTGAGTTGGAAGGGACTTTAAAGATTGGCTAGTTCCAACCTCCCTGCTGTGGGCAGGGATACTTTCCACTAGAGCAAATTACTCAAAGCTCAGACAGCCTGGTCTTGAACACTGCCAGGGACAGAGCATCCACAACTTTTCTGGGTGACATGTTCCAGTGCCTCACCACCCTCATTGTAAAGAATTTCTTCCTAATATCTAATCTAAATCTACCTTCTTTCAGTTTAAAACCATTGCCCCTTATCCTTTGACTACACTTCCTCATAAAAAGTGCCTCCCCATTTTATTTGTACACGTATTACATATGTGAAATTTAACTAATTTTGGTTTGGTTTTTGCTTGCCAATAAAGAGTTTTTGATGGATAAGCAGCTATCTTAATCCAAACTATCTTAATCCAACTGCAGTATTTCTGTTTATTTGCAAAGAATGGAACAGTGGTTAAAACTGTGAAATATTATGATTTGTTGGTAGAGTATTTGCATTAGTTTTTACTAAAAGGTAGACTAATTGACAAAAATTGGAATTTTACATAAAAAATATTGACTGCAGTACAAGCTACTTCTTATTTCCTTGTCTATTTTTAAAATGTTTAAATAAGTCCTATTTTGACAAAAGAGGCATTTATTACTGAATCAATTTAACTCCACTGCAGGTGCCGTAGACTACCTAAAGGACTACAACACTGGCAAGCATTTTTAGATCTCAAGAGTCAAATTGATGATTTTAGCGAGTCTTGTTCTTTGTTGGAAATGATGAGTGACAAAGCAGTGAAGCAAAGACACTGGGATCGTATTGCTGAAACAACAGGACATCAATTTGATATAGAATCCGATTCATTTTGCCTTCGAAACATCATGGAAGCACCAATTCTTAAACATAAGGACGATATTGAGGTAGGTACATACATTTTTCTTCCTTCCTTGTTCATTTTCTATTGTCAGCAAAAATAATATGATTGCTTACAAAATGATCACTTTTAAAAATATTTTTTACTTCAGTAATGTCCTTGACTATCAGGCAACACTGCTTTACAATCATTTATATTTTATTTAGAAGTTCTTATCCAGATCCACAAAGACAGACATTAGAGCTGGAAACTTTGGACACTTATTTCCAGATAATCTCTTTACATTCTTCCTGGCCCTATTTTCTGTGATTTTCTTACTCCTTTTTAAACAGGAAAAAAAAAAAAAAAACTAACCAAAACTTCAAATGATCATGACCACCTAATTTTTTAACTCTGTGGTTGCTTTAAAGTTTTGTAAATGAACCAGAAGTTTTAGACAAAGGCTCCATGCTTACTAATATGTACTGTTAATTAAATAATTAGCATACAACTGAACCATACAATTTCTACATACAATTTTGTACATAAGGAGTTCCATCTAAACATGAGGAAGAACTTCTTTGCTGTAAGGGTGGCAGAGCACTGGAACAGGCTGCCCTGCTCTAGGAGGAGCTTCTTTGGCAGGGAGGTTGGACTATATGGTCTCCAGAGGTCCCTTCCAACCCCATATCATTCTGTGAATCTGTGATTCCAAGGTGATTGTTTCATTTTGAATTAAACTCTGATTTGAATAGAATGTCAGACTTGACCTTTCCAATCTATACTATTCTTTGATTCTCTGATTCTGTAAATAGAAATGTGATACGATTGAGACTCATCTAGTGATGACCCTACATCACTACCCTAAACCTTGTAGGAATGGTGGTTCAGAAATCTTGTTATACAGAAGTAACAAAATATGAAGGCACAGTTATATTCATGCTTTTCCAAGTGTGCATTTTTCACTCCATACATGCAATTTGAGTGAGTAAAATCAATAGTGTGGTCTCTGCATTTGTGTGACACATTTCTGTACTATTTTATAGTATTTCATATATTGTTTTTAAATATTCTATTACTAAGTCTGTAGTATTAGGAAAGATTTCATTTCTGAAACATGAAGATTCTAAAATATGGGTCTGTCTTTGCAGGATATATGCATATCTGCTACAAAGGAAAAAGATATAGAAGCCAAACTGTATCAAGTAGCTGACACTTGGGGAAACCAAGTTCTGAGCTTTTCATCATTCAAAGGGAGAGGAGAGTTACTGCTAAAGGGAACTGAATCATCAGAAATTATAACGTTGATGGAGGACAGTTTAATGATTCTTGGCTCTTTACTGACCAATAGGTACTTTTAAATTGATTGTATGGTATTTTCAGAAACCACAATAGAGCTGAGATAGCAGCTGGATTATTTTTAAACGAAATCACCAGTAAATTTTAATGGAATATTATTTTTTAATGAAAAAAGAATATTACAGTGTCTAGTGAAAGAAATCTTCATGTGGAAGATTTTAATTTATTAGTAGCAGACTATTTTCTCAATATATTTGAATGTAATCAAGCTCATAGAAACTTTATATGAACTTCTTGCTCTAAGTGAAGCAAGTGTTGTTTGGGGTTTTTTTTCACTATTCTAAGTATTTATTTTATAATAGCTTTCTTTAGAATTAAGTAATTTCTACTTCTCATCCTTTTCTAGATACAATGCACCATTTAAAAAGGAAATTCAGAGCTGGATTTCTAAACTAAGCAGCTCTACAGACATCATTGAAGAATGGCTGGTTGTACAGAACCTCTGGATTTATCTTGAAGCTGTTTTTGTAGGGGGAGATATTGCAAAACAGTTACCCCAGGTAAACTTTATAATGCTTGCATATTATTGTGTATTAAAAACTGTCTGTGTAATAAGTACTTTCACAGCATATTCTATTGGAAATGATGTTTTCTGCTATATATAGGAAGCAAAGCGTTTTCAGAATATTGACAAATCATGGATAAGAGTAATGCAACGAGCTCATGAAAATCCAAATGTAATTAGCTGCTGTGTGGGGGATGAGACTATGGAGCAACTTCTCCCTCATTTACATGAACAGTTGGAAATATGTCAGAAATCACTTACAGGGTATGTATGTTTGATTTTTTTAATGCATTATAATTTTGTAAGTAGTTTATATGAGATACTAATAGAATGTCAGTCTTATTTTCCCTCTTGTGTAGAAGAAATTGAAGTGCTGAAATAGTCTAATAAAAATCTTGTTCCATTTTAAAGATACTTAGAGAAGAAAAGACTACTGTTTCCCAGGTTCTTTTTTGTTTCTGATCCTGTCCTTCTTGAAATTCTTGGACAAGCAAGTGATTCTCATACAATTCAGGTACAACCTTAGTAATTTTTTTCTGCTAATAACAACAACAAAAGGATATGGAAAAGCATTTAGTAAATGAAAATGTAACATTTTCTTCTTATAAACGTCAGGAAAAATATTTGTTTTTTGTTCTTCAGTTTTTAACAAAATATGAAATAGGTATCTGTAATTCAAAAAAAGTCTTCAGAATTTAGAACACTAGAATATGGTCCCACCAAGTGACTTGCTTGTGGTTCCTCTCATAACTAATAGAAGGGACCTTGTAAGAGTTTTCCTGCTTTGCATATTGCAAAATTTAATGCAGCTAATAATGGAGTTAGTCTGCATTAGTCTGAGGGTTGATTGCGATAAGATAGCTGATCTCGCACAATAAGTGATCTCTGTTCTGCTAGATCACCTATAGAAACTGTAAAAAACCAGCAAATTGAGATAAAATCTTACACAACCATTTCTGTAATTATTACCTACAGATGAAGTGTTATTTATCTGTAGGTTTAGATTAATTTTTGCAGGATAACCTTACATGAGATTTTTTTAGTTTGCTAATTTCTGAATTATCTTTACAGCCACATCTGCCTTCCATATCTGACAACATAAATGAAGTAGAGTTTCACCCAAAGGATTATGATCGCATACTGGCAGTTATATCAAGAGAAGGAGAAAAAATTTCTGTAATTATCTGAATAATATTTTTTTCCAGAAATGTTGTTAATAGATAAATCATTCTTGTATCTTATATTTTAAATTAAATTATTGGTTTGGTGTAACAAAAGTATAATATGTCTTCGTTAAATAACTCTTTAGTATGTTTATTGAATTAAATCTGTAGTTGTCTTGAATAGACATTTGGTAGCTATTGAGATGGGGAGAGAAGTTTGGTAACTCTATTATATTTCGTACCTTTTACTGTTATTAATTTTCAGTTGGACACTCCAGTCATTGCAAAAGGACCAGTAGAACTTTGGTTGCAGGATTTATTGCGTGTGCAGCAGATTTCATTGCATAGTATAATTAGGGCAGCATATTACCAAATTAGTGACCCCGGATATCAGTTGCTGAATTTTCTTAACCAATTTCCAGCACAGGTAAGATTACAGGACGTGGATTTGTGTACACAGTCTGAGTATTGTGTGGGGAAAAGTGCGATGTAAAAAACATATGGGATTTGTCTATATGAGAAAGTTTTCATAAAGGAATCAAGGATATGGATCTACTCAGTAGAAGGCTGACTTCAATTTTGGTACACTATATATAGCTTAATATTTTTCATGTAATCTACTTTAAAATTACTTTTTTTTCTTCTCTTGGAGAATATAAAGTAGAGCTGATATTTTCTGTGGTGGATATTGAACCACTTTCAGATGCAAATAAAATTTCATGTGCAGATTGAGTTCTGTCTCACAATTTAAGATTGCAAAAGATATGATTATGATTATTTATCTCATTGTTTACAAGATTTACCTCATAGTTCATGTATCTGTAACCATGATAATGCGGTCCTAATAGAAGCCTATCTTGAAGGATCTATTTTGCCTCCTTGATCTTACTGATAGTCTATAAATTTATTTAAACAAGTAATGAATTGCTTCCCATCCTGTTAAAATTATGACTTGGTAATTTGCTAATCAGTACAGTTCTGGGAATATTATTTTGTAATAGAAATTCTGCAAATATTAAAACTGGACAATACATTGCTAATTTAGAAAAGAATTCAGCATACTTAAACATTTAATAGCATTATCTTAAAGCTGTATTTATGATGTAATTACATATTATCTTATCAGTATCTAATTTTAATAGTCTACTACTTCTCTTTAAAAAGATAAGGACTGTCTTGTTTGCATTTCACATATATTGAAGTGTCTTTATTACCATCTGCAAAGATCTTCTTTCCCATGTCTTGTTGATCCCAATATTTTTATGTTCAAAGAATGATTTGTGTTAGAAGAGATGAAGGAGGAAGAAGATGACGGTCTTTGGCCAAGAAATTTAAAGTACAAAGAGAGAAAAACTGTGCTGTGGGACAGAGAAGAAATGGGACAAAATACTGACAAATATTTGAATGTTTTCTTTCCCTCAAAATGCCTTTTTCCTGTCTTAGAAGCTTCTGTTATAGCTAGAATGGAAAAGTCACATCCAAAGATTTTTTTCCTCTGACTAATTTGTTTTAGACTACTGATGATAGCCTAGTGATTCTAAAATGGTGAATCTCTGCTACTACAGAATCTCTGTAACCACGAGCTTACTACAGGTATAGGAAGACAGAAAAATATAGAGTGGGTAAATAAAATGTTTAGGTCTTGGTGCTTTCTGAATATAGAAATGTGTGTGTGTGTGGTAAGTATTGATACAGTTCTCATCTATCCTGTTTTGTCATGGGTGTGCCTGATAGTGTAAATCAAAATGAATCTGAGACTGTAGTTTACATGCAGCATCCTGTAACTCTCTAGATTTATTTGGAAGCAAAATAGCTTGTAGTTAAGTGTGCTCTAGTCTGTACTCCAGTGATAACAGCATGTTAGAAAGATAGCTATTCATCTCATGGTTAGTAGAAACGCAAACTTTTCTTTTTTTTTTTTTACTTTTTTTTTAATGTTTTTTAATTAGCTGTGAATTGGCAATGGGAAATTTTCAGAAGGACTTCTGACAATTTAAGACCTGTTTATATTTGTAATACTGGAGTACACTAAGGGATTGTAAATTGCACTGAGAACCATCTTTAAGTTGTGTATATCTCATTATGTGACAAATTTTCATAAGTTTTAAAATGACTTCTCAGGAGTTTCCAGTACTACAGCAGAGCCAAATAACTTAGGCACAGTATCCTGTTGAGATAGCCTCATGCTGGATGTAATGATACTTTGGAGTCTCTACACCATAATTTATTGTTTTTACTACACCTAAAGTTTCTATAATAAGGCACATGATTCAACACATGATTCTTTCTTATTTTTTTCACATGTTAAATTTGTAGGTTGGATTACTAGGAATTCAAATGTTGTGGACTAATGATTCAGAAACAGCTCTACAGAATGCTAAAGAGGACAGAAAAATCATGCAAGTAACCAATGGGAGATTTCTGGAGATTCTGAATATGTTGATTAGCCAGACCACACATGATCTCTCGAAGTTTGACAGAGTGAAATTTGAAACACTTATTACCATTCATGTGCATCAGCGTGATATATTTGATGATTTGGTAAAGTACAAATCTGACAATCTTTCTGACAAATTCATTTTCTGTCATAATTGCTTTTCTTATGTGTGGTAGCTACAGTTACACCTGTGTATGCATGTGTTTGTAAGACATAGATGTCCATAACCTTACCACAGTAAAAATAGTACACTTTTGCTTAAGCTAGAATAAAACATATCAGCTCTGTCATCTTAATATTTGCTACAATTTTTTTTACATTTTTTGTAGCATATTTCAATTTTTCACTTTTTCTTAAAGAATTATTTTGATAGAGAACTTTTAGTATGTCCTTTCTTTGAAAAACCGTTGTAATAGTCTTACTTGCATAATTTCAAAAACTGAGTCTGCTTTATCATCATAGATAATTTCCTCATGGCTTATTACAGGATTCTCAGTAGTCGGCACTGGGCTGCACTTTAGCTCCACCCATTCTAGAATTACAGCGATGATAGCAACATCTTCCATATCTTCTAGTTTCTTCTTTCTGTCTCTCCTACTCCTTCAGAGAGCAGGCTACTGGAATTCTCTTTCTGGTTCTTAAGGAGAATACATAAAGACAAACAAAAGAACTCTACTAAAATCCACAGATCATGCCAGTCCTATACTTTAACTTTTTAGAATGCTAAAGTATTTACATTCTTTTATTCTTTGAGGAATGCCATCCCTCAACAGTACACCTCTCACATATTTTTACTACCGATGACACAAGATTGTTTGATTCTACACATTTGCTTTCCATGCCTTAGTGGGATCCTTCCTTCATTATGCCCTTCGTTCCAATGTGTTCGGTCGATTTAGGAGTGTGGTGTTTGCTTATTTCACTTGGATGGTGAAATTGCATTACCGAATCAATTTAAGATTTATTTGATTAATACAGATGATGTGATCACTGGTTTAAGGGATCAGGACATTTTTTAATATTAATTTAGCATACATCTCAACATGTTATGTGATGCTTATACATTTATCAGTTTACTTACATAGGAGCTTTAAACCTGATTCACTCATTGTTCTCATAAAATAAGCATTTTATCACAGTTATTAAAGACAAACATGAATGCTCAGTTATAACATACGCATTTATTTACCTTCTTTTTAGGTAAAAATGCACATCAAATCTCCAACTGATTTTGAATGGTTAAAGCAGTCTAGATTCTACTTTAAGGAGGATCTTGATCAAGTCTTGGTATCCATTACAGATGTTGATTTTGTTTACCAAAATGAATTTCTGGGTTGCACTGATCGTCTGGTTATAACACCTCTTACAGACAGGTTAGAAAAGCAATAATACATAAGTAGCATATTCAATATATACTTTTTATTTAACATGTATCTTCAAAGAGGCACTTTCTGAATTAAGCCCTGTGTGAGTGAGGTCATTCATTAAAATCTTCTCACACATTTGCTTAATGAAACTCCTTTAGAAAAGTCTCACTAACTCAAACATTTAGTAATTCCTGGAAAAGTTTTATTACTGACCAATCTTAAAGAAAAAATTAGTAACATAAATGAATTATTTTAAGGTTACATAATAATGTAGAGTTTAGCAGTACTTCTGTACTGGAGAAAATATTGGGTCAGATATTTCAAATTCTGTAATAAGGGATTCTGTAAAGATTTTGTGGCTACCAATGTCTGAAAGTCTAAGACAACCAGTCAGCATCTGTTGTTTTATTAGTACTGGGAAATAGTTTAGATTTGTCCATAAGAATCTAGATGTTGACAAAGTCCCAGTTGTAGACCCTCACTTGCCATTTTTCTATAGCCAGGCAAGCAAATGATCATTATTTTTCTTTCAAATGTGGCTTAGCATTGGGAACTCTTTTTCTTTTCTCCTCTTGGGAATTTCTTGGCTTCTTTTTTTTTTTTTTTTTTTTCCCCAAATTCTCTCTCCATTTACTCCTTACTTGAGATGTCACTTTTGAACCAAATGAGAAAATGGACAAAAGATACATGCAGAAACATTCTCTCAAGAATCAAAAATAACTTCCAACCCACAACTGTTCACTTTGCTGCTTAAGTAAAATATGTGTCTGTATAGATTTTTGAACACCTCTATTTCTCCAGAAGAGGTAGGACTGCTAGTGTGACAGTATGCAATGAACTGTATCCTCAGCAATCAAATATTTTTGATGCAGAAAGTTAAATTCTAACCCAAATTTTGCCTTGACTGCACAGAACTGTAGAAGTAAAACCTATATGCCACTTCAAAGATTCTTATTTATTAAGAAACAACAGGTTCCCTGCAGTACAAGTTTGGCATAATAGTGACTCAAGATGAACTGTGAGAACTAGTTAGTTATTAAACTTAATTCAGTTATGACTTAAAACCAGGAATACTTTAGTTAGAAATGCACTCAGAATACATTGAGTTGATTTGTCAGTGAAGATAGCCCATCATTTATATAGGGCCTTTGTCATTTAATCCCTTTGTGTTACTCTTGGCACTCCTTACCATGAATGAAATTGTAACTAAGATTTTAGTAACTGTAACTCACTTATAACTATAACAGTAATCTAAATGTTTTAAGACTTAAAAAAAGGGGGGAAAGTTTGGGGTTTTTTCTTAAAAATGTAAAAATTTTATACCCATGATTGTGGAGAGGGCCATATATCCTTATTCTTTCACATTAGCCTAACCTAATGAACTGTATACACACTAAAATACTGCAGAATATGGTGAGGTAGCAGAATTCAACAGCAGAATCTGCTCTTTATAGCTGCAAAAAGAGTTAATAACAATTAAGTTCATTTATATGGTGTGCATTATTTTTTTTAGCTGGTCTAATATTCAATTTGTAGGAAACTAGATTAACACCAGGTGAAATACTTTTGCTTTTATAAATAAAGTTTAAAAGCGGTATTTTGTGACTTTTACCACGCTGAACTTCCTGCACTCATGGAAATCAGTGGAGCTGCTTTATGAAGAAGTAATGTTTCAACATAAGAGCTTGTAGGATCTATTGCATAACTCATTTTTATATGTATACACATACATCTTTCATATGATTTAATAAATGAATATGAATTAACTTTTATAGGTGCTATATAACTTTAGCGCAGGCTTTGGGAATGAACATGGGAGGAGCTCCAGCAGGACCAGCTGGAACTGGTAAAACAGAGACAACAAAAGACATGGGAAAGGCTCTGGGAAAATACGTAGTAGTCTTTAACTGCTCTGATCAAATGGACTTCAGAGGTTTGGGTAGGATTTTCAAAGGTAAGGCTTCATGTAGGATAGAAGAGACCTCCACAGGTCATTTATCAGGTGCAGTTAGAGCAGGTTGCTCAGGACCTTATTCATGTTGGGTTTTGACTATCTCCAGGGATGGATGTTCCACGACACCTCTGGGCCATCCACATTGGTTTTTTTATACTTCCATTGACTTGGAATTTCCCATATTGAAACCTCTGTCCATTCTGAGAAGGGCCTGACTCCAATTCCTCAGTGCCTCCTATTAGCAATGGGCTTTCCCCTTAGCTTTCTCTTCAGACTCAACAAATCATGTTCTGTTGTTTTCTCACTCTGTGTAATGTCCTTCAGCCACTGACTGTCATGACAGCCATCTGTTGGACTCATGCAAGTATATCAATATTTGTCCTCTATTGGTAAGCCCCAAACTGCATGCAGTACTCCAGCTGCTAAGTGCAAAGTAGAACAAAGGTTTTCCTCAGCGTGCTGGCTGCATTCTTATCCAATATGCTGCTGGCTTCCTTTGCTACAAGGGCAAAATTCTGATTTATTTTTAATTAGTTGTTAAGCAGGACACCGGGTCATTTTCTGCAAAACTGCTTTGTAGCTAGTCAGCACCAAGTCTGTATTGCTACATGAAGTTACTCCGTTTCAGATAAAAGACTTGAACTTCAGGAGGTTTCTGTCAGCTCATTTTTCAAAGTTATGGTATTGTATGTATTGAGAAGTAAGCGGTGAAACTATGAATTTATTCTTTTTAGCAAGCAAATAATTGTGGCATGAAAGTGAAAAAATCTGTGGCAAGCTATTCAAATTTTTAAAAATCTTGGAGTACAGGAGTACAATTTAAATCCCTTTAAATTGATTAAGACTTAAGTAAGTAACAAAAATATGCCCTGAACTAATTAGATAAATTTTTCACTTTTAAATGGCTATCTTTCAGTATACATGAAAGAAAACTAATGCCTAATTGATATAATTTGGAAAAAAATGCTGCTCCAAATTTTCTCAAAAAATATTCCCAAAGGAACAATTCTTTTAGTTACTATTAAATACTCATTATTTTTCCAACTGAAATTTAGCAACTGCAGAAATGATCTTTTATTAAAATGTTATTTATATAGTTATTTATATAGTGCTTCTAGATTTCTCTATTTAATTTTCTTTCCATGTCTTCCACTGTTTCTTCCGTAGACAAGTTCACACAGAGCATGTTGTTAATATCCTGTACCATTCCATGAAAAACTTGTAGTTTAGTGTTCACTTAAAATGTTAATACTTATACATAGAGAGATGTGCTCCCAGACTAATATTGTCTAATATTGTGAGATTCGGAGTTTTAATTAAACTCACAGTTAGTTAAAAAAAAATTCTTTACGATGCATAAAAGGCAAGTAAAAATTAATTTAAATGCATTGTGAAGGCTGGAAGACCCTAAAGAAAATTAAAAATTGGGGATGTTTTTGTTGTAACACTTAGGGCTTTTGTAGTTCTAATTCACTTATTTTTATTTTTTTAGATTAACAATACAGATTTTTGCAAATATTTGAATTGCCGCTTTACAAGAAATGCTACATTTACAGAAAACTCTGTATGAAAGATCTGCCAAATGCCCCAAGATATTAAAAGATTTGTTCTGATATTGATTGACTTTTAAGCATTTTGTATAAATTAACTAATATTAATTCAGATTGATCTAGAAGTAGTCAGGTGGATTTGAGAAGATAAGTCTTGGCCACAGGGCAATAAATAAAACTAAATCTTATTTAATTATTTGGACAAAAAGTCATCTAGTTCAGTTGTTTGAAATACTCATGCAGAATGACAGTTAATAATTTTTTCTGTCTCTGTTTTAGGTCTTGCACAGTCAGGATCTTGGGGATGTTTTGATGAATTCAACCGAATTGAGTTGCCTGTCTTATCGGTAGCAGCACAACAAATCTATATTATTTTAACAGCAAGAAAAGAAAGAAAAAAGCAGTTCATTTTTTCTGATGGAGACTGTGTAGATTTAAATCCAGAGTTTGGAATTTTCCTAACAATGGTAAATTAAGTAATAATTCCAGAGAGTGTGACATATTATATTGTATACAAGTTAATTAAATGGCAAGATGAAAATAACTGATTTTATTAATTAAGCAATGTTGTTGATATAGAATTAGACAAAACTGCTGGAACCATAAATAATCTGAATATTCATGAATTGCATTCTTTCAGAAAAGGTTCATAATTATGACCCTACATCACTGTATTGCAATTCATTTTGTAGATTAAAAGTTTGACCAAACTTCCATAGTGCTCTGCTCACTGGAAAGACTGAAATGCTATTACATTTTACAACCTTAGCTTGAAATGCTTTTACAGTATTAGTATGAGAAATAGTGTAGGGGAATAAAAATAACTTTCACTTAAAGCAGGAGATACAGGAAAGAGATTTTTCAAGGATACATGTGTTGTCTAATGGGTACTTTACATATATAAAAGAATTCTTCAAGCTGATTTACAGAAGACGAGTCTGGTGATTCCAGAATAAACCACCTCCTTGCATTGTGGTGGCAATAGGTCTTCTCAAAACCTGTGCAAAAAATTATCAGCTCCTTGCATTTGTTGATACAGGATATGTCTAAACTGCTTAAATACAACGCTGAATGTCCACTTTTTGCCTTTTGTGGCAAAGGGGCCCATTCTGCTCTCTGCATCAATTTCGGAGTCAGTACAGGCATTGTGACAAGAAGTGTGCTGCTTATATGATGAAGTATTTTATGGGTGGTATTTGTGATGCGTTTTTTCCTTTCCTATAATGACTACTTGGAAAAAGAGTTGCAGTGTATATAGATCAAAATTAGGTTCCACAACTTCATGGATAATCTGTACAAAAAAGATATACAGGGCATTATGTATAATTTTAAATCAGTTAGCAAGGGAGAAAAACAAATTCTTTGATTTAGAATACTGGCTTTAAGGGTATACTGTCTTGTTGCTGCAGGGTTCGTGAGTCTTCATAGTAGTAATTCCTCATGTATTCTCGTAGGCAGGGAGTTTCATAGTTTATGTTTCCTAATGCCAAGGCAGTTGATAATCCAAGATGACTTCATGCGAAATTAAAATCTTCATCTGCATGTTCAAGTGCAGATAATAACTGAAGAAGTCATAAATGTCTTTTCACTGTTTCTAATTTCTTAATGTCACCTGTTACAAGTTATTCTCCATATTTGCAGCAAGTTTCCAGAAGTCTTCTATTAGGCAAACTTTCTTGGTCATTAAAATTTACTTTCATGTGATTTTGTTGTCAAGTTTCGTGTTTTAAGTTTGGCAATGTTGTTATATTTACTGTGTCATTACAAAATATTCTCTGCGTATTCTTGAGCCGTTATTAAAAACAATTCTGCCACTTAAAGGTAATCACAATATCTTATATAATTCTGACTTCAGTGGCTGGGATTCACTCACAAACTATTAAACACTCAGTGACATTCTGTATTTTAGGGTTAGCCATTTAGACACAAAAAATAGAAAAGGGCATCCTAATTTTTCTTCACTTTTTATTATTTTGACTCTTGTTAGACACTGAATATGTTACCAAACTTACCTTTTCCACAAAATGGTAAAGAAAACTTTACTCTTGTTGAGAATACACTAGAAGAATCAACCAACTGGTTTGCATTCCGTTGCATTACAAATTTTAAAATTCTAAATGTTGGCTTGTTATGATAAAGCAATTCAGTTATTACTCTGGAAATTATGCATAGGTAATTAAATTTGTACTTATCATTGTAGTTTTTTCTTCACATTTGAATCATTACTAGGCAAGAGTTCTAACTCTCAAGAGGTCCAGGTGTTTATGGATAAATTTATTGAACAATAAAAAAGATGGAGGTTTGACTATTGAAAATATTAAGGCAGTATTTTTTTATATATATATAGAATCCTGGATATGCTGGGCGCCAAGAACTACCAGAAAATCTCAAAATGCAGTTTAGAAGTGTTGCAATGATGGTTCCAGATAAACAGGTACAATTATAGACTGAATTGGAAAAAAAAATATTTTGTTTTCCTTACCTGTCTTCAGAAAAACTAATGGAATTTCTAAAAAAAAATTGTATTTCAGATAATTATAAGAGTTAAGCTTGCAAGTTATGGATTTATTGATAATGTGTTCTTGTCTCAGAAATTCTTTGTTCTTTATCAACTTTGTGAGGAGCAGCTCACTAAGCAGGTAGTGTTATGTATTCCTTTCCTCTATGTCTTCATATGTACACAATACAACCTCTTGGGTTTCAAGTTTGCAGATTGGTTTTGAAGCATCGCTTTTATGCTTTTTACAAAATATTGAAGTAGTTTAAATATAATTCAAACAAATATCTCTATAAAATTTTCGAACAAGTAATCAAGTTAATTCATCTATATGTAGTCACATACACACATTTGGTTAATTGTTAAAGAATCACAGAGAAAGTTTGATTTGTTGCCCTTCCTCCCAAAATGCTGCTTTGATCTGAGGTCAAGGCTACCTTTTCCAGGCAGGCCAACAATACTATGCCATGTGCAAGTAAGGTTTGATATACTGATGAAATAAAGGCAGAGAACTTATTACTGGTGCATAATCTTTTTTCCTCTCTTTAGGTCCATTATGACTTTGGTCTACGGAATATCCTTTCAGTACTGAGGACTCTCGGATCTCAGAAGAGGTCTAGGCCAAATGAAAGCGAATTAAGTATTGTTATGAGAGGGCTAAGAGATATGAATCTTTCTAAGCTGGTAAGAATCTAATATTTTAGCACCATGTGTAGGCAAGTCTACATCTACCACGTGATGTATCATGGGGTTTTTTAGAAGATTCAAAAAAAAATCTTTTTCTTTAAAAACTGAAACACGATAATAATCTTGTTATCATTAAACAACACTGAGAGTGTACTCAGCTTATAAACAGTGCCCAGTGTGCAAAGTTTCAAACAGGTTAATAGTGGCTTAGTTGTGGGTGTGATATTTTATGCACTGACTTGTGTACAGACTGACTTTGTACTGTAAGTGAACTAAATAATTTGAATATCCAGTAAATTAGACTTTTAAAGATTTCTTTCCGGAAAGTATGTTCTTTCCAATATAACCTGCAAATGTTTTACAAATCAATATTACAAATAGGTTCCAGTGTCTACTCAAAGGGAAATTTCCTTCAGTTTTGAATTTATTTCTCACGTGACACATGGAAGACACTTTCAAAATGCTGAAAAATTTTTGTAATGAGCTGTGCTATTGGCTGGCTGTGTTTATGAACATAAGGATCTGTATTTAGAAAATATTTCCTTACAACTTATCATTTTAAAATACAGATGAATTTTGGTTTTTTTTTTCCCCAGATAGATGAAGATGAGCCTTTGTTTCTCAGTCTTATTAATGATCTGTTCCCGGGATTACAGTTGGACACTAGTACCTATGCTGAGCTTCAGGCTGCAGTAGCTAATCAGGTTGAAGAGGCAGGACTGATTAATCATCCACCATGGAATCTTAAGCTTGTTCAGGTAAAACTTTTTTTTTTTTGAAACAGTTTTAGCAAACAGGAGTCATAACACCATGTTAGTAGCTAAGCCATTGTCTTACTCAAGGACCTATGTGGAGTATGTACCCCTCTGTTACCCGAATGCAAGAGTTTTAGTAAAAATGAGCAAGAAAATACATAAAATCTGAATGTGTAGCAAAGAAGTTGTTGCAAACAATGTTGTTAACATAAAACCAAAAGTTGATTTCTTTTGACATTTTCACCTTTAAAAGATGGGTTGACATAGTGCTTAGTGATGTGGTCTAGTGATGATTTTTTACCAGAGTTAGGTTGATGGTTGGACATAAAGGTCCCTTCCAACCTAGACAATTTTATGATTCTATGACAGGAATAATAGTACTTGTTTCTCAGTACCTAAAGAATACCGAAATAGAATCTGGGCACTGACAGCTTGCCAGGAGTGTAATATGTTTTGTTTTCCTTGTGTTGTAAGCTTTTTATATCAGGAGTGTGTTCTGATTGTAAAGAAAATAAGAGAGACATTTGTGTAGGTGTTGCAATAAATTGTTTTGACTTCTGAATAGTTGTAAAACATTATGTTTAGTAAACTAATGATTTGATGATTAAACTATAATTTTGGATTGTGGTAATTTGCTTTCAGTGAAAGGTAATCTTTATGATGTGTTGTTGATTAATTAATATGTACTTATTTAATATAAAGGAAAAATGGTTCTTAAATGGTTTTTGGGACCTGTACTCTAACATAACATTTAAATGGCTGACAGTTGTATTTCTTAAATGTGATCATGTTTGAAACTAACTTTAAATTTATTATTAAAGACAGTTAACTCATGTTCTGATTATCTCTATGCTGACACACTTCCCTATACACATTCATCTTTAAAGAGCTAGCTTAACAAATGGAGCAGACTAACAAATCAAGAAATAAATAATTAGACAATCACTAAAAAATTATAAATTGACAAGCTGGAGAGGTAACTAGAGCATTGTTGCTCTTCTGTCTTTTTGTTCTACTTTTTTTTTTGATATATACTTTAATTATTGATGATCGTGATGTTTTTGAACATGATTTATACTTTGTCGGTTTCCTGGGCTCTCCAATTCTTTATTTTTTTTCTGCATGCTGGCAACAAGATGTGAACACTGTATATCCTAATACCATGCTTTAAACAGTGATCAGCTTTACTTTATTGGCTATATTACTCATTGAAATTGAGCTTGTGGCCTTAATTAGTGAAATAGATTATTTATTTTTTTTAAATTCCATTAATTGATGAAATAGAATTCGGCTTTGTAAAATTTGTCAGCCAGAATTATGCTGTCTTCTAATTTTTATATTTTACTTATCCCTACTTTTTACATAATTGTTAAACACTGTTAATGGTTAAGACTAATAATCTTTACTATTTCTAGTGGCTCAAAACTATACTGCTTTACAAACATTTATCTATTTGTAATTTTGCGGATTGCCAAGATGACAGTATAGATACAACAACTGACACTTAAGAACATTTTGCCCCTTAGAAATATGGTTTGCATCTTCTTGAAATACAGCCTCAGAATAGAGATTTTCTGAAATGACAGTGCTAAGCTTGTTCATTGGCTGTACAGTCTTAAATTACAAACTACACTGGCTCTTACAAAATAAATATCTTTAAAGAAGCTAGGTGTAAACCAAGAAAGGCACTGTGATCTTTGTACTTATTGCGAAATTTCTGAAAACTTCCAAACTTCTCCTGCTTAAAAAACAAAACTGTCATATGATTTGTTGAATGAGAATTACAGTTGCAGAACATTAAAGTATTTTACAAAGTTCAACATTCTGCCTTATGTTACTTCACAGCAACTAAAATATGTCTCTGACATCAAATCAGAGATCTATTTATGGCTCTGTTTAGACTCCACCAAATTTACAGAAGGTTTTCCTCCACTTTCTGCAGGCTGGATCTATATTGTCCTTCTTACATCTTCACACTGATGACCAGCAGAATCTTTGCATGGGAGAAAACACTTCTAACCATCCTGTTTAAAGTCATGTTCACCATCTTATCACTTAGTATTTCATCTTACAACTTAGTATTTCTGGTTGCCAGACTGGTCATAGGAAGTTTGCTTGTGCCTTAACAAATTCCATCCTTCCACTGGGAATAAGAAGTTTGAAAACTGTCAAATTCATGTGGACTTCATTGTAGTTTAAATTTTTTGTGCCTCTAGGTCCTTCTCCTAGACTGATACAAGCCTTTATTCAGGTTGCAGAGGAAGCAGTTATATATGTTTCTTCTTACAAGGTTCTGTTATTCAGGAGGTCTACCACTTCTTTGTTCCTTTCAGTTGCTCCAAAAGGAGATACTTGTGTCGGCAGACCATGCTGCTTCCATAGCAAGCCTAAAGCTAATATTAAAAGAAAAACAGAAAATGGAATATACTGTCCTGAATCAAAACTCATCTGCAGTCCTGTAGGAAGTGTTATCCCCATGCTTATTGCATATAATCACGTGTTTTAGGACTGTATTTATTAGTCATTATTCTGCTGCATTAATGTTTTGCTACTCTTCATTTTTCCTTTTGAATCATACACAAAGTCCTTCTTAAAATCTGGTGAAATTATTTTCAGTTGCTTTGAAAAGTTTAACAAGTTTTAGTTCCGTAGACTGTTTGATAGTAAACTTGCTTGGTGCTTAGATAATTAGGATGTGAAAGTATGTACTATTTCAAAAAACAATAAAAATCAGCCAACATATGCTAATTTAAATTCTGAGCATATAATTTGTACATCTAATAACTTTATAATCACTATCAAATGTATTAAATGCAAGCAAAAATCTTCCAAAAGCATGTATTTATTAAAATATTTTGTTGGTTTTTTTTTAATAGTTGTACGAAACTTCTCTAGTACGTCATGGGTTGATGACACTTGGACCTAGTGGATCAGGTAAAACAATGGTCATAACTATGTTAATGAGAGCTCTAACAGAATGTGGCCAACCTCATAAAGAAATGCGTATGAATCCCAAAGCTATTACTGCTCCTCAAATGTTTGGAAAACTAGATGCTGCAACTAATGATTGGACAGATGGAATCTTTTCTACACTGTGGAGGAAAACACTGAAAGCTAAAAAGGGTAAGTAAATAACTTGTGTGTGGTATCATAAAAATACCTGTTGAAAGACATGTTGAAAAAAGCATCTTGAATTTGCGAATGTGGTAAAGTTCCCTCTTGAGAGAAACTATAGAGAACATAGATGAGGTTACAGTTCACTTCTCAAGAAAGAGCAGCGGTTTAAAAATTCATTCTTTTACTAGTATTTCTAGGTTAAAAAATTGTTTGTTTCCTTGCCACTTCTATTCTACAGTGTAGATTTGTTAGTTGAAAGCTGATAAATGATAATTAAAATTTAATTCTAGTAATTGGACTGGCTTTAAAGTAATGTTTTTTCTATGTTTTTTTCATATGTTGATTACCTATATCTATATTTCATTATTTTAGGATTGCAATACTGAAATTCCTTTCCACAATGATTCAGTTGTATTTGAAAAAATAAAAATATTTGTTTTAGAGAAAAAGAATTCTTCTAGGGAACCTTCCTAGAAGAAAATTCTTTTTAAAAGCAAGTTGAATTTTCTCTATTGGAAAAGTCTATATTTTCTCTATTGGAAATTGTCTATATTTTAAAAAAAAAGCAAGAATTTAAAAATTATATTTCCAAATTCTAGGCATTTTCATCTATGTTTCAAAATAAAAGAAAAACAATTACATTTTCAGAATTGATGAGTGGTGGTAGTTTTAATTAACTTAAATGGGTTCTGTAAATATTCAACACCTTTTTTTTAGTTGCACAAGGAACTCTTACTGTAGTGACAAAATGCTGAATTCTCCAGTCTCCACTGTGCTGCTCAGGGAGGAGTGGTGCATGAAAGGAGAAAGTTAGATTAGGTTGGGAAGAAAGAAATTGAGTTTGGAGAAAGCAAAAGGGATGGGGAAAAGGTATTTTAGGGTTTTTTGTCTTTGTTTCTTATCATCCAAATTTATGTTAATTTTCAATAACTTAATTTTGCCCAAATCAATCCTGTTTTGCCTGTGACAGCAGCTGGTAAATGATCTCCCTATGTTTACCTCAAACCACAAGCATTTTCACCCTATTTTCTCCCTCTGTCCTGTTGAGCAGGGTGAATGAGAGCGTGGTATATCTCTCTGGCAGCTAAGGTAATATCACCACAGATGTTCAACATTATAAAGATATATTTGCGCCCTCATTTGCTAATTGTCTCAAAAATAGTTCCTTAACTAAGTATGCAATTTATACAATAATGAACAACCATGGATATGGCAGAAATTACAATAAATAAGGTATGTTTTTATACATTATTTAAGTGCTAGACCATCTTTTGTAAATGTATTTTCTTGTTCTTTCAGCATGGTGATATGAACCATATCTCTTCTGATTATTTTTCCAGGTGAAAATGTGTTTCTGATTTTAGATGGTCCTGTAGATGCAATCTGGATTGAGAATCTAAATTCAGTTTTGGATGATAACAAGACACTTACTCTAGCAAATGGAGATCGAATTCCTATGTCTCCTACTTGTAAACTGTTATTTGAGGTCCACAACATTGAGAATGCCTCTCCAGCAACAGTTTCTCGAATGGGTATGGTCTACATCAGTTCTTCTGCCCTTAGCTGGAGACCAATATTGCAAGTAAGATTATCATTGCTGGCTACTCCTACATTTACCATTTAATATATTGTAGACCAAAAACCATTGTGGATGTTTTTCAGGCATGGCTGAAAAAACGTTCTTCTGAAGAGGCTGAAGTTTTACAAAGTTTGTATGATAGAATCTTTGAACCAGCATATACCTATATGAAACTAAACCTTAATCCAAAAATGGAGCTTCTGGAGTGTAACTACATTATGCAGGTAAAACAGTTGCTGTGTAAGACTGTATGAATTCACTGACTATAGTAAACATGCAGAAATAGCAAAGAAAACAATTGATAGCAATATAATTTAAATTAAAAAAGATTCTTTCCTAACAAAGAAAACCTCACACTCAGTATTTGTTTCCTAGGAAATTTAAGAGGAACTGTTAGAGATCTGTAGAATAAAAAATTGCTTCTCTGTGTTGTTTCATATGTAGGCTAGTCTTCTGTTGACTGGTTTTTGCAGGCTTCAGTAAGTTTTTAGAAGCATGTCTTTAATAAGCTGGTAGTTTCATTCCAGTTCTTTTAATATCAAACAAATTCTGGTAAGGGTCAGTCTAACCCTACTGGTAGCATCAGCAGAAAGAGTGAAAAATATTTCTAATTATCTTTTCATCTTGAGATGTAATAGCTGTGATTCTGTCAGTCAGCTCTTCCAAGGTCAATGTAGTAATTTTTGCCTGTCCCTTTCTATAAATTGGAATACTACCTTGGGTGGAGTCCAAACTTTATCAATGATTTATTAATAATAACATAATAAGATTTTGCAAGATTGACACTCCTATACTACATGTTTCCAGCTGAATCTGTTTGTCTGTTGTCATCAGCAGATTCTGTCTCCAGACTTTTCCATTTGTCCATGTAATCTCAGTTTTTTATGGGCACTCTCATAATAAATGCAGTAGTGCCTTTGAATACGAGGGTAGACGTGAGAAGTTTAGATAAAGCTTCAATTTAATATTAAACTAGTCAATTTATACCCAATATCTCTTTACTGTTCATTAAGGATTTAGCTTAAGATTTTCAACAGGTTGAAGTATTTCACTGCAAATTAATAAGCACAGTAAATGCTGCAAAATTAACTGTGCAGTATCAAGTGGAATTAAGTTATCTATAGAATTTAAGTCCATAGGCAGATACTATGTAACTTGCCAATTTATGATGATAAACAAGATGGACCTGATATGTACAAAAATTTTAGAGAAATATTTTGTTCTTCTACATTTATTACCTGTGAAACCTCTGACTGAATTGATGTTGTCTTCATGAAAGACATTTCCTGGTGCTAGAAGTTTCTGTGTTATTTTTGATTAGGGCTTGTTAGGAAGTGTGAGCAAGTCAGTGTTATACTTGTACTGCTTGGTAAGGGACGTGTTTCCCTGATTTAATCTGTATTTAATGTTTCTTCCAGTGAATAAAAATCTCTAGTAAGTTTTTGTCATAAGTGCAACAGTGGAAATAACCCTTAGTGCATCTATATGTGGGGTTTAACTAAGAAAGAGTGAGACCAGAGCTTTTACGCTACTTGATCATTTCACAGATTCACTTCCTCACTTGTTTCCCCCCTCCAGTGTTACATTCACTTAGTCTTGATGATTTCTGTTCCCAGAAAGGATTTATTTTGTGATGTGGGAAGATAGGGCAAAAAGACATGTTGGTTTCTGTGCTGTGCAGCTGCTTGCAGCTACCAGGATTGGGCATTACTTGACAAGGTTTCTTGGCATCCTCCAGCATTTTTCTATATGTGTGTCTTTGATCTCCATGATATTCTTGTGTTTCCAGGATCTTTCCTCCAACCAGGATCTTCACCTCCTTCTTTCCTGGGTCTCTTTTTTTTCCAACACCATTTCTTCTGGGGGCTCTTCTTCACACCACCTCTCCTTTCCAGAACCTTAAGATCCCAGTTTTGCTATAAATGGTCTATGTTGCAGGAGCACTATACCTTACCAACTTCCTTATAGGTGGTTCTGTCTTATGCCTTTTTATTAACAGTGAGACTCAGGACATTTTTATTTAGTTCAGGTGTTTTCAAAATTTACAACTGTCTCAAACCAGTTGCATTGAGCAGATAGCAAAATTGAATTGTACTTGAATTCTAAAGTTGAGTTTTGGATATTCACCCACATATTCACATGTACCAAATTATCTGCTGTTTGTTAGTATTCACAATTTAAGCTGTTTTTTAATGTATAACAGCTTCATAATAGTTTTATATAAAAAGTGATCTCACTTTTGCTTTCCTCCTTGTAATTTCCACTGACTTTCTAACTTTATATATACTAGTGTTGTTCCTGGCTGATTATTTTTTTGGTGTTTTTACTTCTATGTTTTTCTTTTGGCTGTTTACCATCCTCTGGTCCACCTCATTAGGTGGACAAATATAACTTATTTTAGGAGATTCAACATATTTTTTGTTTAGGGAAAAGTCAGTAAAATTATAGCTAATGGGAAGGAACAAAAGGGTTTGACAAAGTTCTTTACCAGTGATTACATGGAAGCTAGCAGTTGTAGCAGAAGATGCAAGGTTCGTTTCTAGATAAATAACTAATTAGAAAACAAGAAATGTGTGATTAGAGTATCAGTTTTTAGGAAGAACAGAGGTTACTGCTGATCCTGAGATACCTTTGCTGGGATCAATGTTGTTCAAAACATTCATAAAAAATTTGGTAAGTTTCAGGTGAAGAAGTTTACTGTTGATACTAAATTATTCAGGGTAGTAAGGACAAAACAGCTAACCATGAAGAACTGTAGACAGACTTTATGAGACTGAATAAATAGGTAATAAAATAGCAAATGAAATTCAGTGAAGATAAGCATGAAGGGGTTCACCCAGGGAAAAAACAAACTGTTCGATGTGATGAATAGCAGACCTATAGAACATATTGCCAAAGGGTCTTATAGATAATAAAAGTTTATGTAGGCTTAAGACCAGTCTTAGTCTTTTCAGGGTGGAAAAATCCATAAAGGATTACTAAACACAGGAAAATTCTATTTGGCTTAGAAAGCCCCAAGCTGAAGAGAGTACTAGCAAGAAGTACCATCCCCAGTACCACCACAAGCCAAGCGAGTTTTTTCTTTGTTTTTACTCTTCTCTAAGTGTCCACTTTTAGTCACTATTGCAGATGAGATGCTGGGCAAAGTTGAATCAGATCAAGTTTTCATCTGACTTTTTGCAACCATTTTTGTGGTTTTATAAGTCAGTTTAACTTTTTCTGTTTTCTTTCTCCAAAAACTTGTTACAAAGTATTGCTAAGACACAGAAATGGGAAAATTTGAACTTGAGCTTGTATTTGAGGGAACAAAAAGATTTTGTTCAGATAAAATGGCACACAGACTGTCCTGGAAATAATTAGATAAATTGTCTTCCGAAGAAAAAAAGTGCCATTATTTTAATGTTGCGAAGTGTAATTAATACTGATTAATCCTTTTTTTAAACTGAATTTTAAAGTAATCAAAAGTATTCTATTTATGGTAGGCTGCATAAAACCTTTATAGGACTTCAATACTTCCCACTTCAAGTATGATACCCAAGACATCATAAACAATATGAATTCTAAGAGCTGACTGAAAATCTGCTTTACTGTTAAAAAGGCATATTTTGAAACAAGGTGTTTGACACTGCCTTGTATAGAAAGAGAATATGAGTCATGTTATCTAAGACAGTCAAACATATTTCATGAGTGCCAATTGTAGATAGCAAGTGTTGTGGTTTAGCCCCAGCCAGCAAGTAGGCACTGCACAGCCGCTCACTCACTCTCCCCCTGTGGGATAGGGGAGAGAATTGGAAGAGTAAAAGTGAAAAAAATTGTGGGTAAAGGTAGTTTAATTAGTAAAGCCAAAGCTGTGCATGTAAGCATAGAAAAACAATTAATTAATTCACCACTTCTCATCAATAGGCAGGTGTTCAGCCATCTCAGGAAAGCAGGGCTCCGTCACATGTAATGGAAGGGTAACGTCCATCCCTTCCTCCTTTCCCCAGCTATTTCTGCTGAGCATCATGTCATGGAATATCTTTTTGGTAACTTACAGTCAGTTGTCCCACCTGAATTTATGGGATACAACTTCTTGTGCATCCCTGGCCTGATTGGATGGGGTGAGAAACAGAAGAGAACTTGATTCTGTGTAAGCACTACTCAGCAATAATGAAAACATCCATGTATTATCAACACTATTTTCAGCACAAATGCAAAGCATAGTCCTATACAAACTAATACAGAAAAAATTGGCTCAATCACATTCAAAACTGGCAAAGCAACTTATTGGGCATCTGCAATCTAGTTCCTTGGAAACAAAGTGAAGCAAGCATAAAATAGGATATTTTAATCTTTTTTTTTCTTTAAAATACTAATTCATGTGATAGATATATTAGTTGACCATAATTAATTCAGTAGACAGGTGCTGCTAATTGTTCCATGGTTATAGGTGGAAACACATACCTAAGTCTCACCTACTTTTGGAATTCTGAATATCCCAGTACATATTAGAAAATCCCTTAAAAATCTGTTCTGTTACCCTAGCTCTTGAAAGACATTTACTTTATAGGCATAATTTCAAAGGATAGTTGATAATCAAATGATCTAAGTAAGTTTGGAAATTTTATTTACTTTTATATAGATATTTTAACCTATTTTCTTGAGTTTGTAGTTCCAAATTTATGGTTTCCTTTGGTAACCTGTTTTGGTTTTCAAATTATGATTTAATATTTGAATACATAAAAATAATGCATGTGCATATATGTATAACGATAAAAAAGTTATTTAATATTTCATTAATGTATAATATTTTAAATTTTTTTTCAGTCTATTAATCTTCTGGAGGGTTTGATTCCATCAAAGGAAGAAGGTGGCTTATCAACTATGTCTCATCTGGATAAATTGTTCTGCTTTGCAATAATGTGGAGTTTAGGTGCTCTTCTGGAGTTGGACAGCAGAGACAAACTTGAAGCCTTCATTAGAGGTCACGATAACAAATTAGACTTACCAGAAATTGCCCCTGGCACCAGTCAAACTATGTATGAGTTTTATGTTACTGATTATGGTAAGAAAATGGAATAACATTATTTTTTTATACTGGCATTTTAAAATTGTGTGTAGCTTCTTTGATTAAAATTACTTAAGTAATTTTAAGTCCTTAAGTCCTGATTATGTAGTCATATAAGCAGAGATCTTTTTGATGAGAGTAGAGTAGTAGCACAGATTCTATAGGCAGTGCCTCTGTGGAAGTAAGAATTTAGAAACAAGGGATAGAGTGTTCATTAGTAACAGTTTCTTACTTCTTTTGTTTTTAATTTAATTCTTAGAGATTTCTATTAACTTAAGCCTGCAATTTTTAGATAATTTGTGTTTTGGCATAATCTGATTTTAGTTCCACTTAATAAAAAATATTTAGCCATATCTGATAATCAGTAATGAACCTTACTGTTTATAAAACTTTGTGTGATACTTTGCATATTACGAATATTGATATTTTGAGTAGTGTGATATTTTCCACAATGAATTTATAATTTAAATAACACACAACACCAATTTAATGAAGAACATACTCTTCTTTCAGAGTATGTTATCATGTGAACATATCTATTTCTGTGTCCAAAATCAGAATTGTTTTTTGGCCAGCAATGTTAATTTAGTGTACACGTACGCAATTCGTATTCTCGCATTCTATAATTCCTCACCAATAGTGTGAGAATATGTGACTATGTCCTTTGTTAGATGCATTGTAACTAGATTTGAGAAAATTTATCCCTTTTTATACTTTGTAGTTCTTTACCCATAAAGACTTTCTTTTTTTGGTACTAACAAAATGTTGAACATGATAAAAATATAGTGAGATAGAGATAATTTCTTTTTTTTTTTTTTTTTTTTAATTTTCTCCATTTAAGGTGACTGGGAGCACTGGAGTAAAAGAGTTCAGGAATACATTTATCCAACAGATAATGTTCCAGATTATGCATCTATTCTAGTTCCAAATGTTGACAATGTCAGAACTCAGTTTTTGATAGACACAATCGCAAAGCAACAGAAGGTAAGCACAGGATTATTTAAGGATATGCCTACTATGTGAAATAAATAGAACTTAATTATGTTAATTAAATGGGAGTTGCAATCATTCTTCACATTCTCTAGTCATTGCTTTTCAGGTATTATTTACATATTGCTTGTCATGGTTTTAACCCCAGCCAGCAGCTAGGACCATGCAGCCGTTCATACTGATCTCCTCCTTCACCCAGAAGGGCAGGGAAGAGAAAAGGAGGGACAAGGGAAAGGAAAAAAAGCTCTTGGCTTGAGATAAAACCTTTTAATAGGACAGTAATGGAAAAGGAAAATAACAACAACAACAATAGTAATAATGACATGACTCCCTCTCACTACCCAGTGAATTGGTACCCTCCTGAGCAGCGGCCATGAGTATCCACCCCTCATATAACCTCATTTATATACTGAACATAACATTTACGGTACAGAATATTCCACTGGTCATTCCATCATTCTGTCTGGGCTCCTTCTCAGCTTCAATGGGATGCTGAAAAAAGTTCTTGAAAAAATATAAATGTCATGTGGCAACTTTGAAAACAATATGTATCACTGACTACTAAATATGAAACGCAGCAACCACTATAAAGAAAATTAACTCTTTCCCAGCTGAAACTAGGACATTGCTGCATTTTCATTTTTTTCATATGAATCCTCTGTACTTATTTCTGTACATGGACAAAATATTTAAAATATCCTCTTTATAAAGTAATTTTCTGCATAGAAGCTTAACTCCTACAACCTATTATTTTTCTCAGAGAAACACACAAACCTTATTCTTAGTCTTCACACCATATTAATTTTTCTGAATTGAGCTTTCTTGAATAGGGAAACAAGGAAAATTAATTTCACAAGGCAGTTCACTAAAAACCTGAATTTTCTAGCCTTTTTTTCTATATTTTTCTTTCTCTCATTAGGAAATTTCTAGTGAACAGCAGTAGCCACAACTATAGAAAAGAAGAGAAGAGTCCTCACAGCTTTAATCAATTAGGACCAGTCTAGTTTCATGGCTTTTGACTCAGGCCTCATTAAACAACAGCTACTAAAATGTACATAGGAATTACATGTACTAGATGAAACCAATCTGGTGTTTCACAGATCTGGCTTCACTTGATTCTGCAAGTTTCCTGCTATTATCTGTGTTATCATGGTCAATTGGTCACTTGGATGTTCAAAAATGGGGTGAAAAATGAGACCATGTGGTATAATTGTGGCTGTCTTTTGGACAGCAATAATTTAAAGCAGGAGCAAATCAGCTAGGAGTACTTGAGCATTTCAAATCCTTTAAATTGCTTTCATAAAGTGACTATAATAATAAAGATAATATCATCTGTCGAAAATATAAGTAGGATAAAAATCTGAGCTAGAAAAAAACACATGGAGGATTCTTACATGCCTGAAAAAAGAGAAGGGTTCTTATCTAGTTCACTTTTATGAGATGAAATGGGAGATTTCTGTAAGCTGTTTAAGAGAAATTAAGAAGTATTAATCCTTTAGTTCAGAAACTTTCTGATTTACATTCAGATTTTACCATGATAAGAAGAAAATCAAGAAAGACTTTCTTCTTTCTTGATGCGTTTACTGCTGCCTTTTTTGTTGACAGGGAAATGACACATAGTGTACAGATTAACAAGAAAATCAGTTATATAATATTGTATATATTATATAAAATATTATACAGAATATATGGAGAAAGCAGTCATAAAATACTTGCTATCAAAATCTTAGCTTGAAACAAGAATTTTCTGCACCTTCAATTCGAATAAGCCATCAGAGAGGAGTTGAAAATGCATGAGAAAGAGAATTATATACAGTGAGGCATGCAGTAAGATAGTATGAGTGGTAAGAGCCAAAAGTGCCATATTTAGAAGCACCAAATGCTGCTGTTGTAAATACTGCAGTGCTAAGGAGATGGAATCATTATAGTAATAAAACAATCTTTAAAAAAAAAAAAAATTACGGAAAAATACTAAGATTTCCTGACTGTTCTGTGAATATCCTTGGCCAAAATCTGCTTTGTCAAAGCTTGATATCCTAAGTGATTTAAAGGCCCTATGCAACAGGAATAATCTCGTTAAAAGTATTCTGAAACAAATGCTTTGGTCTCATGCTCCTCTATGGATGTATAGTGAAAGAATCAAGCATGCCTGTGACAGGCGGTTGGTGACATTCAGGATAAAAAGGATAAGACAAGTTTGGTTCCAGTTCTGAAGAACATGCTGCTATCAGAGGACATGTGAACTCTTTAAGGATCCAGAAGGCCTTTCTTCCTAAGTCAGTTTATATTGGCATAGTCATGCTGGGGAACCTGGGTAACAGACCAGTTTAGAAGAGAAGCGGGTGATGGGAGCAAGTGCTCCTTAAAGGAAGGATGGTGTTCTCTTGAGAAGAGTTGAAGAATAACTGCCTGCTTTGAAACAGGTGATTTTCCCTTCTTGGTGTTAAGTTGGAGTAATTCTCAGTTCCTTTTGTGAGTGGAACATAAAACACATTTGAGTTTCAGTGCTAAATTACTTCTTCCACCAGTTTCACTGGTCTGCCTAACAGGGTACGTTTTATGTATCACCCGATGTGTTCAGTTTAGGAAAAAACCTACCAGAATAAGTTTTGATACTAGTTGTGATTTAAATTTCTGTTACAGGCGGTTCTGCTTACAGGAGAACAAGGGACTGCAAAGACAGTCATGGTTAAAGCGTATTTGAAGAAATATGATCCAGAAAAGCATTTGTCAAAAAGTTTAAACTTTTCATCTGCCACAGAACCATTTATGTTTCAGGTAAAATACAGATTTTAAGCAATTCTTGTATATAATTTCCTTGTTAAGTATTTAAAGTATACTTAATTCTGAGGCTAGAAGAAGTGATTTAGAAAGTCTAAAGGATCTTTTTCCACTGAGTCACTTAAGCACTTCAGAAAATTCCATAAAAAATAACATTTGAGATCAGAATTAAATATAGTCACTCACAGAGAGATACATATATTTATCTATGAAAGTGGTGTGCTTTTTCATTATGGAATTCTAAGAATTCATTTTTTTTCCAGGAGTCATTTCATTTTAGATTAATGAAAATTTTTGGTCATACATCTTCAGTTTTTTCCTGATTCTTTAGTTTATAACACAATTTTAATTTTGGTTAAATAAAAATAATACTTCAACTCACTTATTTCAACTTATTCTCTTACTTTTCCTCAGCTCAGGAGTGACTACAGCATCAGAAATACAGTCTTTAAGGTCCTCTTGCATAATAACTTTGTAGACATTTCCCTTTCCCAATATAACTGCTAAAAAATCCATATAAATTAAAAAAAAACACCACAGATATGTTTTTCAAGTGATTGAAAGGATGATTTATAACACTATGCTATGATTTAATACTATGAATTTGGTAGGTTGTGATCCTGTAAGTTGAGCTGAATTATAAAATCATAGAAACACAAGGTTGGAAAGGATCTGTAAGATCATCTAGTCCAACCATCCTATCACTGACACTACCCAGTAAGCTATTAACTCCTGTCTCTTATCACCTTGTCCAGACACTTCTTGAACACCTCCAGGGACGGTGACTCCACCACCTCCCTGGGCAGGCCATTCCAGTGTCTGACCACTCTTAGAGAGGAAAACGTTTTTCCTGAAAACTAATCTAAATCTCCCCTGGCAAAACTTGTGGCCATTTCCTCGAGTCCTATCATTAATTATCTGGGAGAAGAGGCTGACCCCCTCCTCTTCACCACCTCCCTTCAGGTAGTTGTAGAATGAGATGAGGTCTCCCCTGAGCCTCTTATTCTCCTAACTAAACAATCCCAGCTCCCTCAGCAGTTCCTCATAAGACTTGTCCTCCAGACCCCTCACCAGTTTTGTTGGCTTTCTCTGGATACATTCCAGGGCCTCAACGTCTCTCTTGTAGTGACATGGCCCTTTGTGAGTTGGTTTCATTATCTCTTCAAAGCAAAAAATTCATGATGATAGTCTGCCAGGAGGATACAGTAATAATTTTAGCACATTTCTTTATTAAAAGCCTGTTTATGGAGACAGTTTTACAAACTGCATCCCAAATTCAAGCATCTTTTTTAAAAAGCTAATATAAGTGTTACTAAGGAAAGGGTGAAAAGTAATGAATTAAATACACTTTCTTTTTTTTTTTTTTTTAATACGAACTCACAGAATGTCTGTTGAGCTTTTCTGTTATGCATAAGATCTCTGGACATGGTTTATATCCAATGGTGATGGAGAATAAGGCAGGCATCCTTTCATGCATGCAAGATTAATTGAACAGTCAGTATCTCTGTCTTGGTGTCCTTTACTTAGTGTATTATGGGTCCCTAGAACATTACTGTCTTGAAAACAAAACCCAGATTTTCTCATCTCTGGTACAGAGAGTCTGTGACAGGATCTTAGTGTGTCTTCTCTCTGATACAGTCCTGTAGTGCATTAGAAGATATGTTCTTTCTTTTCGGCTACACAATACTGTGCTGACTTCCAAGGAGAGAGCAACAAATAGTTGAAATGCTTCTAAACACTTGTAAGAGACACACTCAAAATAGGTTTTTTACTTTTGAGTCATCATTCTGAGGATATTTGAAAGATTGGGTGATTTTTGATGACTTTTCTCCTAGCAGTTTCTCTTTTATATTATCATTATATTATATTCTTTCATATTATCAAAGTTCTGTATGTGTTTATCTTAGAATGCTCAGCTAATTGTTTTCTTTCATGAAAAAATGAGCTAAAAACATTGGACAAAATTTGTATCTGTTTTCCTTTGGTTTCTTTTTCAAAATTCTATTAATACTTCTATCTTTATGGCAGCACATGTCAAATTATTCATGTAGGATGACACTTATGCTTGTAAAGCTGAAAAATTATTTGTGTAAGTAAAACATTTGCTGCTATCTTTTAAAGTACTTTTTCTGCCATTATTTATGTTCCAAGTACCTTTACAAAGACTGTAGAGCTGTATAACTTTGAAGATATATATCAATTACATATCAGTCTTATTAGTCTATTGAATCCTACTTCTTATTTAGTTCAGAACTCAATCTTAAAAGGTTATTGCCACCAAAATGTTAAAATAGTGCATTACTTAGCTTACAAGATATCTGGGAAATTAATCTAATTTGCACTGCAAATATAGAACAATTGAGTTTAGCTAGTGGAAATCCAAAGCAATCAAAATTTTCAGACAGTGCATGACAAACTCTCTGAAATCAGATTCCATTCCTTTCCAGAGCTACCCTGTGGAAGGGAGATTCTTAAATGCCTTTCTAAATAAGTCCAATATTTATAAGAATTACACTGTAGATAACAAAAAAGACTATTTCTGCTTGTTGGTGTTTTAGCTAATTTTGGCTAATCCTTCATTTCTCAACTTGTGTGTGCTGTCTTCCCACTACCTCTTCCTGATTTGTGGAGTAAGAGGGGAAAAAAGATACTCAACAGAATTCACAACATTTGATCTGTTAATTTTATTTTCTTAGAAGTTTCTCTTACATTAATCTTGACATGTTTGAGGACTGAAATACCATTCACAAGATGTAATGTTTCATGCAAAGATAATGCATCATACTAAAATTAAAGTCACTTAAGTTTGGTGACTTTGTGATAATAACGGGCTTTAATTCTGATAATGAAACAATAATTTCCATGTTTGAAAACTTTTTAAAAGCTTCTCTAGTAGCTGGAGATGGGTTGCAGGACATAGTCCTAAGGCCAGGAAATTGCATAGGAATGAATGTGATGAACAGGAGAATAAGGTTCCTTAATGACGAACCAGAGATGAAACTACTAACAAAAAGGAAGAAGTCATTGGATAAGTGCTGTAGTAGCAAGCAGCAAGACAGACATTTTTTAACACTATATTTTAAATATTGTTGCTTTAGATGCGAAATAAGAACTTTCTTTAATTTTTAGAGAACAATAGAGAGTTATATGGACAAATGTGTAGGAAGTACTTATGGACCTCCTGGAGGCAGAAAGATGACTGTCTTTATTGATGATATCAATATGCCATTTATCAATGAATGGGGAGATCAGGTAAACTGTTTCTTAACAAACAGGACTTATTCTCAAATTGTGCCTTTTCTTTATATACTTGGGAATCAGTGGACTTGCTTAATATTGTAATTAACTGTTAATTTTTGGAAATGCTTTCTAATTATGGTACGTAAGTAATGAAGACTATGTCCAAATTCAAGGGTAAAACATTGGCTTTCAAACTTTATTAAAGATTTTTTGTCTTTGATGAGCCCATCTACAGCTTGGGTGTGTAACATTCGTACTCCTGTACAGACCCAAATCAGGCAAAAGTGTCTCACAGTTCCTTCTCATACTAGGTCCAGCCTGTTCTTTCTGGAATGTCTATTCTAGCAGAAAAATCAAGTATGCTCACTTTTTTTTTTTAATTTGCTCAGTGTAAATAACATTAGAAACCTGGTGCCTCCGTGCACTTTTTAATGCTCAGGATCTCTGGCTTATGAGGCTCACAATTTCTTAAGGGTGCTGATAACATTGAGCTGGTTTGTTAACGGTGTGGTTAGGAGGTCTGGTCACATATGGGCTTGGGCACATATTTAAGTGGCAGTATGGATATAAGTGAGTCCATGTAGATTGAATAGCTCCTCCTCTTCACTTTAGAAAGCTGTTTTTGTCAGAATGGAATGCGAGAATGTTTTTAGATTACCTGAAGTGCAACCTGACCTTCTATCTAAATGCCAATGTATATTAGTTCTTTGGTTTGCATAATTTGCTTTCATTTAAGAGAACTTTAATAATTTTTTTTAAATTGAAACTAGCATTGAATTACCCACAACACTGAGCTGCTTGACCATAGTCTAGGTCATACATAGCTCTGTTTGAGGAAGAGTCCTCACAGGCCCAGGCAGCTTTCAATAATAGAAAGACTCTTCACTATGAAAGGACCTCCACTAAGTCTTCCATTATGGTCCCAAGAAATATTTTTAATGGGATGATGCTTTAGTGCAATGCTCCATATCATGTGGCTTTGTTAGGGTATGTGAGCACATGAGGCTTGTTGAACATCTTTTGAGCAGTTGCTATGGTGGCAAACTCTTGTGCCTCCTTATTGGTATAGCTGCTGTAGAGTGGAATGTGGAGTCAATAATGTTTTCAGAATAAACAGATTCCTCTTTCAAAAAATAATTAGTTGCTTTGCTTCAAAGGATACCAAGGGGAGAACTGTGAAGCATACTTTGAACACATGGAGATGATTATCAAAGAGCATAGTACAGAACAAAACAATTTTTCTTCCACTTCATTGCCTTAACTTTATTTAGTCAAAAGTAATACAAACACATTTGGCTGATTTTATAAGGTAGTACAGGTCTGAAATAGGTTTCCTGCTATTTAAAATCACATAAACCAAGATCTCCCATATGACTAAGAAGATAGTTTAATCTGAGTGTAGATTGCAGTGAAAACCTCTTTCTAGGGATCAGTGGTAGAATTACAAGGAGAAATAAAATTATCAGGGTATATTTTCTTTTTTTCTTATTTGACTTTCTAATTTGTACAAATTACATAAACTTACAGGTAACAAATGAAATTGTTCGTCAAATGATGGAAATGAAAGGAATGTACAGCTTGGATAAACCTGGAGACTTCACTACGATTGTAGATGTACAATTAATAGCAGCAATGATACATCCTGGAGGAGGCCGTAATGATATTCCCCAGCGTTTAAAAAGACAGTTTTGTGTGTTTAATTGTACATTGCCATCCAATGCATCGATAGATAAAATTTTTGGTACTTCCTTCTCTTGTTTCAGTATACATTTTTTGATAGTTTGATAATTGAAAAAGTGTATAAAATTGTATTCTATTTCTCACTTTTGTCATGCAAATTAGAGTACTTCTAGTGAAACAACAGAAGCTGTATTACAGGAAAAGTAGTGCCATGAGAGAGAAATTAACTCCTTTAAATTCTTGTCTTTCTAATTTTGGACATATAAAATAATAAGAAATTAATGGGATTTACTGGAAGAATATGAGCACTCCTATTACTATGTAGGTTAGCATTCCACCTCTGTACTGTCTGAAATGCCCTCTGTTGCTAAAGTTCTCAATTCTATTAACTTTGTCAATGCAGTATATTAATAAAAGCCAGAGTTTTCTCCCAGTTTTTTCTACTCTGGTTCAGAAAAGGCATGGACAAGAGAGACAAAATTACTTCATTGTAATTTAAAAGCTAATCGATGTTTTAAATAGGTGCTGAGATATCTTTCTCACAACCTACTTTATTATATCGTACAGCTTGAGATTAATTTTGTATTGAATTTTACCTTTTCAGGTATTATTGGCTGTGGATACTTCCATTCATGTAGAAAATTCAGTCCTGAAGTGTGTGATATGGTGAAAAAATTGGTCCCAGCTGGCAGAATATTATGGCAGTGGACAAAGGTATAAATCACAGGGAAAGTTTTATCACAGTCAATCTGAACAGAGTACATATTAGTGTAATTTAGGCACACATTCCTTAAGACTACATCTATAACAAAGAAAAAACAGGAGAAAGATGGGCTAAAAAACTTTGGAGATACAATCTGGAAAATATCAGATTTCATTACGCAAGACAGATGATTGGAAATATCAGTCCATTCATTTCCATAGTTTTATTCATGTTACTCAAAGATGTAATCCCTATAGCTAAGGAACAGGGAGTGAAATTCTTTATAAATTATAGTTTTAAACTTATAAAGCCCAGAGCAACATCTGGAATAACTACATGTTATAAGAGTTGGGATTTTACATTTAGTGCTAGATCCTGCTTCCAAAAAAATAATATAGTTTTGATGACTTCTTAGAAAGAATTTTCCCACGGTATTATGTGTGAAAATTAGTAGTTTTGTTATTTTTTACATTTTATGTGTTACCAATTATAAGTTTACAACGTATATTATTATTGATTCCTTCTAAATGTTACTGGGTTTGAATATTAACAAATTTTTTCTTTAGACAAAGATGCTTCCTACACCATCTAAATTCCACTATATTTTCAACCTTCGAGACCTTTCCAGAATTTGGCAAGGAATGTTAACTATAAAGGCAGAAGAATGCAGCAACAGCACTGTCCTCCTAACACTTTTTAAACATGAATGTACCAGAGTAATTGCTGACAGGTATAATAATTGTAGCATTTTATATTTAGTAGGTTTAGCCATTTACTTAATTTATGCCTCATACATCTGTTAAACTTCTTGATATGATAAAGCTTGTTATGCCAATATGAAAAATTTTGTCTTATTTTACATGCAGTCTGTACTGGGGTATTATCCCAACAATGTCATGCTAGATACTGATAGGTTAGACCAGTAATCGGATAGAGAACTCAAATATATGCAGTCTGTGTTGTAACCTACTTTTTTTTCCCCATTTATCTTTGTCTAGTTCCTCTGTAAAAAAAGAGGATTCTTCAGTGTCTTAAAGTTATACACAGACAATAGTTTAAAACTGCTTTAAGCTCCTCATAGAAAAAATCATCACATGCCTATTATTAAAAATGGCCCATCTCCTGTGAATCTCCTTTAAAATATTCATAAAACAAATGCAGTTATGAGCTGTATCTGTTAAAGACACAGTAATGCTTTTGTGTTTACAGTATTTCAGTTTCTTGTGAAACATTAGGTGGAGTACTTAGCTGCCAGTAAAAACTTGATAGGTACCCACCACTACTGTGGATTTTCATGAATGTAATTATTTGTTATTCTGATGTCCTGAGGAAGGGCCTTCATAATTTTTGTAAAATTAATGCTTTATAATTAAAGCATTGACGTTAAACTTTGACCTTTGAAAATATGTATGTGTATTTTATGACACTGCATTTACTTTATAATGCTATCACAAAGTGAAAGAAATGGAAAATGTTTTGCCATGAACACAAGTGGTCTTACTATATTGCATTTGCTTTTAATTAGACCTGAAGTCCTTGACTTGGCAAGTGCTTAGGAGTTACCTGCCATGACCAGATATTTTTCAATATTTAACATAACTACGGAAGTCTGAAATGGAATTTATCTACTTTAATGAAGTATGGTACAGATGGTTTCACATGGTAGAAGGCAAGATGTATGTGCAATGATTGCATAGTATTCAAGTACAGTCAGGCTTAATTGCTATTATTTTAGTAACTTGTAAAAATAAAGCAGAGAGCAAAGGTATAAGAGACGTATAAGGAGTCCCATTCAAAAGATAAGAGCCTAGTCAATGTAAACCCACTACAAAGTCTAATGTTGCTAATATTTCTAAGTGCCTGAATTACCATGTATTGTAATATATACAATATACATATTGTAAAATACTGTAGTATATACAATATTGTAAAATATATAAATTTACTAAAATTTATGTATATGTATTTATATATGGAAAACAATGCTGATGATATAAAAAGGGGGAAAACGTTTAATTTGAATTTGAAGTTAGGATGCCCACTGATGCAAAAGTGTCCTACAGTGTTAAGTTAGGAGCAATATCACTGAAATTAGTTGTTTTGGGAAATTTAAAAATACTTAGAAGATATGTATTTGTACAGATATCTTACGTATTAGAGAGAGGGAGTGTAGCCCTGCATGCTCTTCTTCCACGCTGCTTTTGGATTCCATAGTGGTTAGTATTATAATGTCATCACTAAGAACCTCTAAGAATATTGAAATATATAGTGTATATCTAGGCGGTCTCTATACCACAATTCTTTAGTATTCTTTGTCTTTGAAAACTCAGAGTATTGTGTACAGCGTTTTCATGTTTGGCCTGTTTTTCTCTCAGTTATATGACTAAAAAGGAAAAGAAGTAAAGGTTAATCTATTTATTTTTTTTTCCTGTAGTTTGGCATTCACAGCTGGCATTCCCTTTTGGTTCTTGCTTTTTACGTTTTCCAGCTACTGCTGAGAGTCATTCTTCATTGCTTCTTAGATAATCATAGAAGTCAAAGATCTGGATTTGTGTTAAAACCATCTTGAACCTATTCATGGAAGCAGATACAGTTGTTTCAACAATGAAATGTAGTCATTAGTATTTGTGTTTGCAGACTGTTTTACTTCAATCTGCATTACTTCTCCCCCCTGTCCCCTGCCAGGCTAGTGTGTATCCCCCTCTGTTAATTATGGACTGTGGTGTAAGAGGAATTGAGAATCAAATCAGGTTGTAGTGACTTGATCTTCTTTTCACTATTCCTTATCTCATTGCGGTTTCAAGGCAGTACTATAATAGCATAAATTATGCTGTTCTGCTGCAGGTTGAAAGATAAAGGTCAGTTTGCCATGATTATTTGGGAAACCATTCAACCTTTTTCATCTGAGAAATTAAATGATCTGTTATTACCTAGTTCTAGATGAAAGTTGGAAAGTCAAGCTGTTTCTGTGTTTTATGTGATTGACTATTATACTATAGAGCATGGGAGCATTTAATTTCTGTGAATATTACTAATCCATTTCTGTGACTGCTGTCTGAAACATATTTCCTAATATATACTTTTCTTTGAAACGTTACAAGTTTTTAAAGTATTTAATATTTTTTTTAATCGTACTAATCTGTGATTTTTAGATTTATTACTCCTGAAGATACAGCCTGGTTTGATAAAACTGTTATGAAAGCAATTGAGGAGCATGTGGGTAAGGACTTAACAGAAGTTCTCCAAGCTGAACCATATTTTGTAGATTTTTTACGGGAGATGCCTGAACCAACTGGTGATGAACCAGAAGATTTTGTATTTGAAGCACCAAAAATTTATGAGGAGGTATTTCACTTTACACCTACACTGACATTTTCCTTTAATAATTAAGTATTTTATATTGCTGAAATCATATCAAACACAAAGTTTTGTTGAGTACCTACTATGTTTTTTATGAAGATGTATCTAGATTTTTATGGTTATTATGCACTAAATAATTTTAGTGATGTTAAAGTTAATAATGCCATGTAAATGTAGGTTATTCATTTCTGTTCTCCTTATTCCTTTTTTATCCACCATTAGCAGAAAGATTCTGCTTAAACACAACTGCAATCACTACAGTGAATTAACTAGATAATCTCATTAATTGTGGCCAGTATATGAACTCAAGTTTGTGTAAATATGTTAATGGGAAAAAAAAAAGTACACTTTTAAATTCTAAAGGACTACAGTAGTTGTTACGGATTTGTATTTTTTTTTTTCCAGATTCCAAGCTTTGAATTTCTTTGTGAAAAATTGCAAATGTATCAGAGACAATACAATGAGTGTATTAGAGGATCATTTCTTGATTTGGTGTTTTTTAAGGATGCAATGACACATCTTGTTAAGGTTTGGGGCTTGTTACTTTTTTTCTTACTTTAACGGTTGCAACAGAGTTCATGATTTGAGCAAGATATGCTAAAAGGGCACATTTGAAAATCTACTTTTATCCTCAAACGTGCTTGCCATTTTTGTCTAGTCTTTTTCAAGAAGGAGGAAAGACCCACAATTATTTTACCTGTTTGTGCATTTTGTAATAAATACCTTATTTTATATTTTTGTTTAATCTTCTGTGTATGCAGAGGTATGAAGATTTTCCTCGACAGGAAAGATGAAATCATGAAGAAACATCTTTATATTTTGTATATAGAATCATTTTTAATGATTAATAATTCAGAGAAGAGGTATCCTTACATGACAAGTGACCAAAGCAACATGAAGCAAAATCTGATTGCATGTGAGACATGAAAAGAATTATAAATCGGGCCTGCAGTAGAATCAGGGTGTAGGGTAGAGGAAAGTCTCAGTTTACAGTAAATTGAACCCCTATTCAGAAAGGAAGGTGTAAGGAAAGAATTAATCCAAAGTCAGAATCCAGTTCATGATGGGGAAAAAAGTGGCGAAGCATGAGATTTGTTTGAAGTGCTGTGCCTCAGGCTTAAGAAGTTGTGTTAGTTATTTAATAAATTACTTTAACTAGATGATTTGTTTACTGAAAGACCTATAGAAGCCACAGTCAAACCAGAACAGGAGATCTTTGGTTCTTCTGTAGCTGACCTCAAGAAAAACGTGATGTATATACTGGAGTGTCAGAGTGGGATACGGACCCGGAGTAACAATGGAATCTCAGTTTGAGTAGAGTCGTTCTCCTTTATTTGACGCACTTACAAAGTTTATATAGACAATCAATCAGAGCACGCGATAGCAACATCTATGCAATTGGTTCACTACACTTGTCCACACGTCTAAAGCAATTATATGATTGGTACAAGGGTGCTGTTCACACGAAGGGGTCTAACGGAATTTGCCGGACTTGGTTCCGCTTATCTTATCTACCAAGTTGCTACTCCCTCGTGCTGTTCAGGGATAGTTCACTGCGTTCTCTGGGCTTTCTGTAACCCCAGGAAAACAGGATTGCTCACATCAACCAGATCATGGCCTTTTTCACTTAGCCGCCCTTCCCCACTGGAGATGTGTAAAATAGCAACATAGTAAATTTGTAATCCAGCTTCTGTATCTGGGGACTTGTTAAGAAAACTATCTTGAAGGAAACATGAAAGGTAGATAAAATAGAATATAACACTAAATTGTAGTTTAAATGAATCTAAATCTTTCTGACTCTTAAAAGTAGGAATGTAGTATGTTTATTCTTGTAGCTAAAGTTTTTTTTTTATTGATATTTTTAAAGACATTAAGGATGATACCTTAAACATAAAATGGAGTTCAAAATCTATCCCTTTTTGTTTTTAAATCCTATGTGTAACTAATTATAACCATCCTATATTCTTGCATACAAAAATTTTTTCATTAGCTTCACAAAATTCCTAAAGAATGTATGAGTGTTCTTTTGAGAGGAAAAGTTTTTTGCAAGAATCCTTTTAATAATCTTTATATTGTGCTCTGGTAAATCAAGTCTAGAGTATAACATATTTTAAATTTTGTAATTAACATTTTAATTAAATTTATTAATGGGCTTTTCTTCCATTTCTTCCTGCATAGATTTCTCGGATAATTCGGACAGCATATGGAAATGCTTTACTTGTTGGAGTTGGTGGTTCTGGAAAACAAAGTCTTTCAAGGTTGGCTTCCTTTATTGCTGGCTATAAAATATTTCAGATCACTTTAACCAGGTAAGAAATGCAAGAAGTATTTAAATCCAATTTATGCTGCTGCTTTACACAGTCATAACCTTATGTTCTTAACAGCCTTTTTTTTTCTTCTTAATTTTGCCACCATTTAAAAATGTGGAAAACAATAAATTGTTATCTGTTTTGTATACATAATGGATTAAATTTGAGCTGAAAAAGATGGACTGTATGTTAACTATTCCTGAATCAAAATATACGTGTTTACAAAGGATGGTTGCACTGTCATTTATAAAACAGTATAATCTGAAAATAGCAGTATTCTGAGTTGCTTTGAATTAACAGGTAAAGTTTCTTATTCCTCCTAGATCCTATAATGTAAGCAATCTTTCAGATGATTTAAAAGCATTATATAGAACAGCTGGACTAGAAGGAAAAGGCATCACTTTTATTTTCACTGACAATGAAATAAAAGAGGAGTCATTTTTGGAATATGTTAATAATCTGCTGTCTTCAGGTGAGGTAAGAGTCTGAACATGACAGGCAATGTGCTTTAGAAGCAGGAATCTGCAGAATCAGTTCCCAGTAGTTTATTTATATTTATTTTGGCAATAAATTGTAGAATCAATAATTATTAACTCTAAAATATGTCAGCTTTTAAAACAAGGAGTGTTCTTAGTATGGACTTCCTTTATTTCAGTGTAAGCTAGGAAAAGATAAGGAACTATGATGGATATTTCAGTACCCTGTATTAAATGATTATTCACTGGCTGGTCAAGATCTGTACTCTTCCTGAGTTAGACTTCTTAGTTTTTAATGGAGTTACATGAGGTCTAAATGAGAGACAAATTTGGGGTTTTAATCTCTCTAAATTGTACATATGCAGAGAGAGAGATACAGATGTAAATAGATTAATATTTGTAAACTCTATAATAATTACTTCCATGTGATTTGTTTTCTTATGAATTCTAATTTTATAAAAAGATTTCCAATTTATTCGCTCGGGATGAATTGGATGAAATCACCCAAGGATTAGTACCTGTCATGAAAAAAGAGATGCCTCGGTGTCCTCCGACCTTTGATAACCTTTATGAATATTTTTTAACTCGGGCAAAGAAGAACTTGCACGTTGTCCTCTGCTTTTCTCCAGTAAGATTTTTCTTCATATCTGTCTTCCTTACTTCCATTAGCAGACTATCCTATAAGGTGTGACAGGAAATATCCAAGCTGTATATTTTTAAGGAGAATTGAAAAATGTATAAAAAGATTACTGCAATCTGGGTTTAATTGCTGAGATAATTAAAGTACAGTTGTCAAAACTTAAAACTAAAATACCTAAAAATTAAATACTTCCTTACATCTTAAAGTAATGCTGGGTTTTTTCCTCCTGGCGTATCCTTTTCCAATGCAAATCAACGAATATGTGAAATTGTGAAATTTTTGCCTGTTACTTGAAACCAAGAATTGAATGGAAATTGAAATAAGTTAATTGAAATTTTAAAATATTAAAACCACTTATATTTTTCACAAACTTCTTCCGTCAAATTTCACAAAATATTGAATGTTAGAAACTCAGCATGAAAAAACTGTGCAGGGTGCTCTAGACAGAAAATTGGCTAGAAAAAAATATACTATTTAGTTGTTTTTATGAATTAAATGTTTTGATTAACCCAGTAAATGAAAAGTGTTATTTTCTTTAGGTTGGTGAGAAGTTCCGTGCACGTTCTTTGAAATTTCCTGGTCTGATATCCGGGTGCACCATGGATTGGTTCAGTCGATGGCCCAGGGAGGCTCTTGTAGCTGTAGCCAGTCATTTTCTTTCAGAATTTAACATGGTCTGCTCTGCATCAGTTAAAACACAAGTAGTGGAAACCATGGGTCTTTTTCATGATATAGTTTCAGAAAGCTGTGAGAATTATTTCCAAAGGTAATATTTTATACAAATGTAATAATTAATACCAGAAGCGTTGTTACTGACAGTGGGTTTTGAACTTAGTGTATTCAATGAATCAATAACTGTCTCTTAAGGCTAATATAAAATAAATTTGCTACATCGATATATGCAAAGGGCATGAAAAGTGATTACTATTACATTGCAAATTCATTTTCTTCATTCCCACTATTCAACAATCTTTAACATTGTCTATGTGGATTAAAAGCAATCTAATTGGAAATAAGGGCTTGCGTTTTGAAGAAATTGTATTTTGATTTTGACTGAATTAAAGACTTGATTTATATAATCTTCTATTTCATTGGAAGTAATTGAATGTAGTACTTATCAAATATATGTCCTAGAGTTGATGTTGCCAATATACCATGTTTTAGGTATCGAAGAAGAACTTTTGTAACACCTAAATCCTATCTCTCTTTCATCAATGGCTACAAAGAAGTCTATGCTGAACAGTTAGGAATTATTAATGAACAAGCTGAACGTATGCAAATTGGTAAGCAAAATAGGCATAAACATGTATTTCCATGTACGGTCTGAAATTATTGGTGTTTTTAATATTTGACTACTTATTCACTTAAAATCAGTTCTGCTGGATTACAGTTCAAAGTGGTGGCATATGAGGACCATCTCTACGCACCCCAGCTATTACCAGTTCACAATGATTCTTTTACAAAAATGCCCCAAAGAAACCTCTAGCTTAATCATTCATCTTGGCATTATATTAGATTTACCAATTTAGCATTTCTAATAGAAAATAGAACCTGAAAATGGCCAGAGAGAGCATCAGATTCTAGTATAGAGAGAGGTAGCTCTAAACACAGTTACTAATTTACTTCTGGCTTTGTGTGTGGAAGTTCTCCCTGTACATTATGAGCACTTCACAGTTGATTTATTTCAGATTTCTGCTGTAGAATAAGTGGCTGTTACTTGCAGTCATTTTATAACTAGGCATCTGAAATACAGAAAAGTATGATTGAAATATTCTTCTAGTATTGGCTGTTTGAAGTAATCTAATTTTTTTCATTAATTACTTTGTTTTGTTATTAATTAATTTAAGAAACATGTAGATGCAGCACTTCAGGGCATGCCCTACTGCTATGTTCCAGTGGCCAAGATTGTAGGGGTTTTCTTTTTTTTGTTGGACTCAGTGATCTCAGAGGTTCTTTCCAACCCTGATGATTCTGTGATTAGATTAGTTCAGAACACCTATTTCAGTTTTCTCCCATTCTTTCTTCTAATATTACGATTGTAGCAGGGAAAGCTAATGCAGCAAAGCATATCACTTTCCCTTTCATAGCTTCTCTTTCAGAACTTTTCTTTACAACTTTTCTTTACAACTCTTTACAACCATTCTGGAAATTCCTGTCAGAGGAGTTGGGAAGAGAGGGAGTAGAATGTTAGTGTTTATGTACGTGTGTCCCTCAGAGTGTTTTAGGAAGTGGCATATGTCTGGGAAAAGAATACTTTCTAAAATATCTCTTTTTGTCTTGCAGTCAGTGTTTTTCAGTGAATATACCTTTGAACTTTATTGTTGAGAGTGACAAAATAACTTGGCTTTTGGCAAGTAATAATAGAGAGTTTGTAGAATGGCAGTAGCCTGATCATTGAGGCAGCTGTGGCAGAAGAACGAGAAATGGGCTAGGAGAGAATGCTTGTCTGTGTTAAATGTGGTAACAGAAAAGTGGAGGAACTTCACAGAGAAACGTTGCATATCAAATGTATAACTGCAAGTGTACTCTGACTCTCCTTAGGGAGAGAGATAAGGGAAATACTTCCAGGCAAGTTGTAGGATTTAAGATTCAGCAATGGAGAGGACAGGCTAGAGAGGCTCCAGCACAGTATCCTTGCAGCTAAACTGAGGAAGTGTGACCTGGATAATAGGGTAGTGGGATGGATTGTGAACTGGCTGAAGGATAGAAGCCAGAGAGTTGTGGTCAATGGGATGGAGTTTAGTTGGAGGCCTATATCTAGTGGAGTCTCTCAAGGATTGGTGCTGGGACCAGTACTATTCAATATATTTATCAATGACTTGGATGAGGAAATAGAGTACACTATCAGCAAGTTTGCTGATGACACAAAACTGGGAGGAGTGGCTGACATGCCAGAAGGCCGTGCTGCCATCCAGCAAGACCTAGAAAGGCTGGAGTGTTGGGTGGAGAGAAATTTGATGAGATATAACAAGGGCAAGTGTAGAGTCTTGCATCTGAGCAAGAACAATGCCAGGTACCTGTATAGGTTGGGAACTGACTTGCTGGAGAGCAGTGTAAGGGAAAGGGACTTGGGGGTCCGGGTAGACAGCAGGATGACCATGAGCCAGCACTGTGCCCTTGTGGCCAAGAAGGCCAATGGCATCCTGGAGTATGTTAGAAGAGAGGTGGTTAGTAGGTCGAGAAAGGTCCTTCTCCCCATCTACTCTGCCCCGGTGAGACCGCATCTGGAATATTGTGTCCAGTTCTGGGCCCCTCAGTTCAAGGACAGGGAACTGCTTGAGAGAGTCCAGTGCAGGGCTACAAAGATGATTAAGGGGGAGGAGCATCTCCCATACGAGGAAAGGCTGAGGGAGCTGGGTCTCTTTAGCTTGGAGGAGACTGAGGGGTGACCTCATTAATGTTTATAAATATATAAAGGGTGAGTGTCTCAGCACCTGCCCTTTAGATATTTATGAGCATTGATGAGATCCCCTCTCAGTCTTCCCTTCTCCAGGCTAAACAGACCCATGTCTCTCAGCCTTTCTTCATATGAGAGATGCTTCATTCCCTTGATCATCTTTGTAGCCTTCAGCTGGATTCTCCAGTAGTTCCTTTTCTTTCTTGAACTGGGGGGCCAGAACTGGACACAGTACTCCAAATGTGGCCTCACTGGGGCAGAGTAGAGGAGGAGAAGGACCTCCCTCTACCTGCTGGTCGCACTCTTTTTAATGCACCCCAGAATACCAGTGACACCTTGCTGCTCATGGTCAACTTGTCCATCAGGACTCCCAGGTCCCTTCTCTGCAGAGCTGCTTTCCAGCTGGTAAACCCCTAACATGCTGGTGCATGGGGTTATTCCTCCCTAAGTGCACAACCCTATTCTTGCCCTTGAACATCATTGGGTTCCTCTTCACCCAACTATGTAGCCTGTCTAATTGTTGCAGAATGGCGGCACAACTTTCTGGTGTGTCAGCCTCTCCTCCCAGTTCTGTGTCCTCGGCAAACTTGCTCCTGTCCCCTCATTGAGGTTGTTGATGAATATGTTGAACAATACCAGACCCAGTACTGACCCCTGGGGAACACCACTAGTTACAGGCCTCCAACTGGCCTCTACTCCTAACCTTCTCATCCCCAACTCATCCTTCTTTGTTAGCACAAGGTCCAGCAGCACACCTCTCTTGGTGGTTCCTCTACCACCTGTGTCAAAAACCTATTATCAATGTCCTGCAGAAACCTCCTGGAGGTGTGTGCCTGGCTGTGTTGTCTTTGCAGCAAATATCAGTGTGGTTGATGTTCCTCGTGAGAACCATGGCCTGTGATCATGAGGCTACTTCCAGCTGTCTGTAGAAGGCCTTATTGTTATTATGTATTAATTTTAATATTTGTCATTTCCTGATGCAGTGGTGAAATGCAGCATCAGTCTGATTTTTTCTGATTGTCCTGTGACTTTATGACACAACACATCCTTCATGTACCCTCTCCTTTCTCTCCTTTCTCTCCTAAGTTGTCTATGTAATGAGCATAAGGATATATTTTATTGCAGTTAATACCCGAGCTATACACTTTTTATGTGCTGTTCACAGTTATAACAAACTAAAGCTAAGAAATATGGATTTCTTTTGAAGAATCAACCTTGTGCACCTTCTGAAATTATTTATATCCATGAAAAGTGAATACTAAACACAATCATGATAGTATGACTGCTTACACCACTTTCTCTCCTTTACACAAATTTAAATGAGAACAAAAGGTACAAGGTGTTTGGGATCCAAGAGCTAGATTGTATTATCTAACTAGGAAAAAAGCAGTTTCCATTTTTCTGAATTTTGTCTTTTACCTAATAGGTCTATCTAAGCTAATGGAGGCCAGTGAATCTGTGGCTAAACTCTCTCAGGAGCTGGCCGTTAAGGAGAAGGAACTGGCGTTGGCATCTGTTAAGGCAGATAAAGTAAGTGCTTTGGTGTTAAATAGCAAAAAGCAGTGGACAATTGTAGAATTTCCTCATAATTTGTACAAGCCAAAAAATGTGCATCATGATCTAAAATGAGTTTTCAGTGTTCTCTCTGTAGCATGTTCATTCAGCATTTGCTTCTGAACCTGCTTCTCAGTGCACTTTAAGACTGCAACAGAGATTGAGCGCTTTCCTTGTTCTCCTACTTTTTACCAACTCCTATAAACATCAGGTTTCATTTTTTGTTTCATGTTTTTTTGTGTGCTTGATTAACATTTATTGTATTTGGGATTATATGTGATGTGCACTTATTTGCAAAACTTTAGTATTTCGGAATTCCTTAGAATAAAGTTCATCACGGTTCAGTTCATATATTGTCTTTTACATTAACAGAAGGTCCACGGGTTCATGAGATTGGTGGTCTGGTATAAATCTAGTTTCTAAAGTGAATCTCTGGAAATATATGTTAGGGAATGTATTAATGTAGGCAATTCTGTTTTCTGAAAGATGCCATAATGCTATGATGGTGCTTATTTAATACGTATTGGAGAGGAAACTTTTGGCTAGTGATGGCTAAGGGACTGTCTGCTTTCTTCAAAGTCTTTTACTTTGTAAGCCAGAAAATCATTAATGAAGAGTTGAAATGATACTTCTCACATTTCAGGAGTTTGACAGATATGCTGGTAGAGTTCACTTTGTGTATATTTAGATTTCATATGTTTTGAAATAGCTCTCTGGAAATCATTCACATAGCTTTTGGGTTGTCAACCTTTTCAATGGAGCACTATTCCTCGTCATCAGAAATAGAAGACATATGGAAAAATTATAAAAGTCTGTTATTTAAACTACTTGTAATATTGTTCATATTCTACATATTTCTTTCTTTCCCTGTGGACAGGCCCTATGGAAACCAAAATTCAATTTCACACACACACACACAAAAATTAAAATATAGCTATTAGGGGACTTTATCTGTAATTAAATGTATTTTTTTTTTCTCATAGGTGCTTGAGATTATTATGTTCTTGTAAATGCATAGAGTGCTAGCCTTGACCCTATAGCTGATAGTGGTTAAAAAACATTCTGACATCAACTGCATGTCACTCATGCAGAGGAGAATTAAAAATACATGTGCTGAAGAACCAGGCAGGTTATGGATAACTTAATTCTGTGAATTCATATGGGGCAGTTTTTTTGAATAGACTAATAAGTCAGTCCTTTTAGAACAAAGGAGTAAAAAGAGAACTGACTGTTGACACAGGTGGTTTGCCACCTTCCACTAGTTTTATTAGCTATACTTATTTTTATTTTTCTCTGCAGAATTATAGTGAAAAAAGAGAAATACTTATTATATTGAGAAAGTATAGGTTTAAATAGGATGAAAATCCATCATAGGATAAAACACTAGCTTTAAAAGCCACTGAAAGTTCTTCTAGCCATTATAAAAATAATTATTTATTTATTCTCCACCTCCTGCTGAGAGACTCATATGATATTTCTTTGTGGGGACTATGTAAATCGTATTCATTTTTAGTCTATAATTGTATAATGCCATTAGAGTTAGCTTTGTAATTTTTGTATAACAGCCTTTACATATCTGTTTTCTCTTGTGTCTGATAAATTAATCACTTGTTCCACTGTTTTGATCTATTCATTTTATGTGTTTATTGTCAATTCCAGGTACTAGCAGAAGTCACAGAAAGTGCTGAAGCTGCAGCTAAAGTGAAAAATGAAGTCCAAGGTGTGAAAGATAAGGCACAAAAAATAGTAGATGAAATTGATTTAGAAAAAGTGAAAGCAGAGACTAAGCTGGAGGCAGCTAAACCAGCATTAGAAGCAGCAGAAGCTGCACTGAATGTGAGTAAAAGTCTTACCTTTTGTTTAGTTAGTACTATTTGAGTCACCTGTGAAAGAAAGGCTGGAGCCACCAACATGCAGTTGTCACTTGGTTTTGACTGCTGTCACCAGCTCTTCACAGTTGGTGGTCATGTCTCTGATGAATAATTACAGAGCTCACATTTTGCTTTAGATATTATATAGTATTTGTTCTGCTTCCACTCCAATACTTGATCATTAGGAAGGTGTAAATCATTCAAAAAGTTACAGATACCTTTAGAATATCTGTTATTCTGAATTCAAGAGAATACTTTTTATGCTAAAGGAATGCTTTTCTCTTCGTACTCAACTAGCTGTATTTTTCTTTTAAGAGGAATAAAAGGCTACCTCTTCCTTCACAAAACAAATCCCCAAACATTTAATTTGGAGTGAAAGAGGAAACAAAGGGGATTCAGGGTGGTCAGAATCTGGCTTAAGAAATTTGGAGGCATTGCTGCACTAAATAATTTCATTATTCTGCTCTGAACAGTTAAAAAGTAAAGGAATCTGGAATCAGAATTAATTATGTATTATATTTTTAAGGCCTTCTGTTCCAGTTACCAGAACTTACATGACAAAAAAATATTTAGTGGATAAAGCCTGGAAAGGAACACTGTTTGCCCTTACACTAATATTTAGATAGATGAAACTTCCAAAAAATGATGACAAAATTAACTTATAAAATGTGTGGACTCATGCATTATCCTGTGATTTCTATATTGTGTCATTAACTACTTCTAGCCAGGTAGTGACATGCATGTATTTTGTAGACACAATTAATGTGTTCGTTTTGAAGTTTGCAATTATTTATTACTTTTGTCTTAGTTATTGAACTAAGCAAAGTGTCAGTGATGCTACAAGAAAAAGAGCAGTATATCATACATACAGTAATACAAAAGACAACAAAAATAACCAAATCCATCTTGGAATAAATGACGACACTTAATCCTTAAAAGCCAAAATACTATTTTACCAAATAAACCGCTTTTAATTTAGTCCTATGCAATTTTACATTATTTGTTTCTTCAGTCACTTAGCATAACAAGTTAAAATAATACTGCTGTGCCATGTATTTAAATTTCATTTTTGAGTGATGTCTTTAGCATTGGAAAAATATTCTTGTCTAGTGTATATGTATTAAAATTATTAAAGTTTCATGAAACTATGAAACTATTAAAATAAGCCCAGTTACTCTTTTTTTTTTATGTATGTACTTAATACGAAATTATGACAAACAAACATTAAAATCACAATACTGAATGGGAAAACAGAATGATGGTGTTGATGCAGCATTGTTACATTTTTCTTCAAATAGACGATCAAACCAGTGGATATTGCTACTGTTAGAAAACTTGCTAAACCTCCTCACCTAATTATGAGGATTATGGATTGTTGTCTGCTACTATTCCAAAAGCCAGTAGATCCAGTTACCATGGATCCAGAAAAGCCTTGCTGCAAGCCATCATGGGGAGAATCATTAAAAGTAAGTAGAATTTTCAGTGTTTCTTGAACATCAGAAACAGCAGTTTGTGTATCAGACAATTTATGATGCTGTTTACTCAAAACAGGGCAGAATTTTGTAAAAAAAGAAAGCAAACATATGGTTTTAAGCTAGGCATAGTATATAAATAAACTCTATTTGGTAGCAAGTAGTAGATTAGTTGCTTAGAAACTTCTGCAGCAGGAGCTTTAGATTTTGCCTGTCCTGTTCCTGGCATGTGACCTGATAGGAAATAAATAAATCATACCAATTACGTTTAACCATACCTGAGATAAAAGCACTCTGGAAAAACCCTCTTTCTTTTTGGGAACTTCCAGGTTCACATTTATACAGGCTTTTCTGATCCTTCTAGGATCTTTGATTGTTTGAAAGATTATTGGACTCACTAAGGGAGAGGTTTTCCCATTCTGCATATCAGTATTCCTGGTCCAAGTTCCTTGATCGGACAGCCATCTCTTCCTTCTGGAGTTGGATCTTCTTTCACAATACTTTTTTATTTCCATGCCTCCTTCTGCTCTTTAATTTCTGTTCTACCACTATTAGTGTATTAATTTGTCAATATGATTGCCTCAAATTTTTTTTGTCATGCAAATGAAGAAAGTTTACATATTTTGGATATGAATAGGGCTCTTGCTTTTTATTTCTGGAAAAGCTTAAATAACCATCAAAACTTTTTCTTTTGCACCAACATAGTGAAATGGGATAAGCAGTTATGCCATGAGTTGCCTTTAACATGTTAACCATTTATTAGAAAAAAGTTAAAACAAATTATTTCCCTTTCCAGAAGAATTCAAATCACATTTCACAAATGCATAAGCAGGTTTTTATTGTCATTCCCTAGGTAAGTTAAAAATGTACCTCTGAGGCTTTATCTTGGTCCTTTTTTATTAAGTATGGCTTCTTAAATACTTTTTAAATCACAACACAGGAATACAGAAGAATCCATCAATAACTTGCAAGCCTAGTTACTGGAGTGTAACTGCTTAGAACTTTAAAAGAACTGTAGGCATGTGGGAAGAGTACAACTGAATAGCACACTTATAATATTAACTGCATCAATTACCTCGTTTTACAGAACAATTTTAGTAATGGTTTGTTTGGGGTTTTTTTGACATACTTGCCTATGAACAGCTTTTGAATGTAAAATGTGTACACAACTTATAAATATCCTGTGGGGTTTTTTGCAGCTTATGAGTGGCCCATTCTTGCAGAGTCTACAGCAGTTTCCTAAGGATACAATCAATGACGAGACTGTAGAACTACTCCAGCCTTACTTTAACATGGAAGACTATACACTGGAGTATGGTAAAAAGGTGTGTGGTAATGTGGCAGGACTCCTCTCTTGGACACAAGCCATGGCAATATTTTATGGTGTTAACAGAGAAGTCTTACCTCTTAAGGTAAATACATCATCCCTTGCTTTGTGTTTGATTTCCATGTAATTTAAGTTAATTTACTTTAAAAGCAGTAGGATTTGAAAAAAAATATTTAGATAACTTTATTGTGACATAATTGCCTGTAGACTTTGTTGGCTAAGGATGATAAGAGCAGAAAAAGTCCTCTTCTTGATTCTAGACAGAACACAGAATAAAAAATTAGCCTAGATTAAATTTTTGTGCTCTAGTTAACTGTGTACAGCAAAAGCTGTTTTCAGTCTTACTGTTTTCAGGTTTTGTTATGCTAGAATTAATTTATAGCTTTTCCAAAAGTTGTACCAGGAGAGGATTGTCCTGCAGACGTTGGTTTGCAGCTATTTTACTTTCTTTGCTTTCACATGATAACTTGGAATGGAAGACATACCTTGCCCAGACTGAAGAAATTCAGAGCTTTTGTCAATAATGGAGATACGTTGCAGTAGTGAGAACCACACTGAGTAAAACCTGTTTAAGAGTATTTTCTACTTCAGTGTGGCTGTTTTTTTGATGTTTGTGAACATATGAATGAAAAATTTTATCCAGAGGTAAAAACCATCTAGAAATCCAAATGGAGTGATTGTGCTTGGATTCTAAAACAAGTGTTTAATCCCTATATGTAGGACAGTTCACAGAAAAAAAAAAAAAAAAAAAAAAANNNNAAAAAAAAAGAAAAAAAAAAAGAAAAAAAAAAGACAAAGGAAAAAGTAAAAGGGAAAAGCACGTGAATGGTGATTCCAAATCTCCACGGTTTTTGTCATTGGCAGAAGTGTTATTTACAAAAGCAACAGTGATGTATGTGGATGATTCAAAAAAATAATTTAATGAATTTCCTGTGTTCAGTGTAAATATCAGTTTAAGAGCAATGAGAAGACTCACTGCTTTAGGACCATGGTTTTCTAGTGGATAAAATCTATCTTGTTAGCCAATAAAAGACCATATTGCTGCTGTTGTGATTGTTGATCGCTACAGAATATACAAATAAAGAAATAATAAAGCACATAATCAAGCAAGAAGACTGAGTGATTGTTCCTCTTAGCTAATCAATATGTACAGATCATAAACCTTACTTCTTTAACCACTTTCTTGAAATTAAATTTTTTTAAAAGAAAAAAGTTGATGGTATATAATAGGAACCGTGAATAGTACTACATCGTTACGTAAGAAAAATCATATCTGCAGTATACGTGATATATTTTTCTGATTAAAT